>JAUMHM010000048.1:12947817-12961426 GCA_032362435.1 Melikaiella ostensackeni
CTTGAGGAGTATACTACATAATCATCTTAATTGGAAGCAGCATATCTAGGAAACTGAACAGAAAGCCCTCGGGGTCATGTCGCGCCTTAGTCCTATTATTAATAGACACTCTAGTCTGAAACCTGAATATAGAATCCTAATCTATAAAATGTTTATTCGACCAATCATATCTGACGCCTGTATAATTTGGGGAGATGCGTCAAAAAGCAACGTTAATCACATTCAGGTCATTAGAAATAAATTTCTCAGGCGTATCATAAAAACTCCTAGACGTCCCAAGAGTTCTGCCTTCACAGAGAATTTCAATTACCATACATTTCAGAGTATATCAAAGAACCCGCTTTTTAATTTTATAAATCTGCATCACTATAACCTTTTAAATATATTTTCTTTCTGAGGAAATATAATTACGATCTTCTTTGCAAACACGTGATGCCAAAAGACTTTCTCATGAAATGAGTCACCTGGTCGGGAGTGGAGGGTTGGCGTGGCGTTAAGACTGCCTCGACGCCGCGCTGACCTGCCACCTTTGACTTGACCGCAACATTCATCTTCGACCAATATTTTGTCAATTTTTTTGCATGCTTATTCTGAACAATATATTGCATCTTAGGACCAAAAAAATATTTAATCCTATTGGAAACCCATTAATTTTTTCAATGAAATATTTATTAAAATTTAAGGTACGTTTGATTGAAGCAAGGAATCCGATCTTCCAATCAAAAATACCTTTTACTTCAATCGATGGACATCCATTTGTTTGAAAGAAATATTTCTTTCATTAAAAATCACATTTGATTATATCAATTTTATAGTTTTTAAACACAAATCTGTTATTTCTTTCAACCAATAACAAAGTTTTTCCACTTTATTAAAATTTCACTAATAATTATTAATTTGCTTCAATAATTTCATATCTTTGGCTTAGATAAAACCATTTCTTTGGATTGAGGAAATACATGACTGGACGTATTTAATATGATCATTTCTTTGAATCAAAGAAATTTTCTTTGATTCAACAATTTTTATTTCCTTGTACAGTCGCATACAAGATCTTGTCCGCACGTATTAAAATGAAATTTCTGTCATAGATTGGTACCCATGTGAAAAAAAATTTCTCCTGATGATAACCCTGAAAATTCATTTTTGTGGGAGTTATGGAGGGGGGAAGCAAAATCAAAAAAGTGTTTTTTCTCGCAAATGGCTTGACCGACTTTGATTAACAAAATATATGTTGTAGACACTAATAAAAATATTTGTAACAAAAATTTGTAAAAATTTTGATAAAAATTACAGGCGAGAAAAAAAATTGTCAAACATTTTGTTTTAGATTAAGTTCTAATGTGACCACACCTATATTTTACAAAAATATTTGAATGATTTAATTTGCCTCATTTAATTTGACTGATTTAATTTGACTGATTTAATTTGTAGTTCAGTTTTAAATACTTAAAATAAAACATTTTTCAGGTTTGAATGTTTGGAACGAGAAACATCCAAAAATTTTGTTTTTTTATTTTGTTTGGCCACGCTGAAATATTGGCATGAACAGTTGTGTGATGCATTTTAGTTTATTTCTCATTTTTAACTTGTATTACAAATTATTTCACCCTTGAACAAAAAAAAATAAACGCGTGTGAAAAAATTACATATTTACTTTCGTTTGATAAGCATTAGGAATTGTTGAAGTTAATTGTTGTAAACAATTTTTCCAAACAAATTCTTCAGTATATCAGTTTGTTGTAGAAAAAAATTATTTTGTCTAAAAATCGTTGTAATTTATTATTACAATGGTATTAGTAACAAAAAATTGTCATAAATTGAAAATTTATAAACAGCTTATAAAGTTATAAACAATTTTGGTACTTATTGAGTCTGATGGGCAGATAAATTGACGTAGTAGAAAAGTTAATGTTGGGATGAGAACATTTCATTAAAAGACGATTTCTCATGAAAAATAATTCAAACTTTCGATTGCTTAAACAATTTTTACTCAATCAATTTGTTTAAAAATGTGAGTTATGAAAAAAACTAATAGCACCAATCGTTTCTAGGGAAAAAATTACTTAAGAGTCCAAGTGTTAGACAATTTTTTTTCTCAAACCTATTTTTTATGGAGTATAATTAAATACGTTAGCGGGTTTCGTACGATGAAATTTTTCATTTAGACTACATAACCAACAGGCTTAAGAAAAAATTGTCTAACACAAGGAATGTATGTAATATTTCCCATAGAAGCTGATAGTGCTATTATTTTTTTCGTGACTCACATTTTGAAACAAATTCTTCAAACAATAGAAAGTTTAAATTTTTTTAAAGAAAAATTGTCTTTTAATGTATAATAGCAATAATTATAATCAATAGCGAACCTATTTGAACAATTTTCTTTTAGATGAAAAATCACATTTTGATATTGATAATTTTGTCACTATATTTGTTTCTATATTGTTGCACAACAAATTTGATTGAAATATCGAAGAATTCGAGGATCTTGAACATTTAATACTGAGCATTTATATAAAAAAACTTTAAAATATATGTTATAAAGAATATTCTAAGAAATGTTTCTGTGAAATATGGGTATGGTCACTCTAGAATTAAATCACGAAAACAAAATTTTTATTTAAAAATTTTTTTTTAACTGTAATTTTTGTCAAAAAATTAAAAACATTTTTTTCACAAATATCTTCATTAGTGTCTATAACGTATATTTTGTTCATCAAAATCAGTTTAGCCGTTTACGATAAAAAACACTTTTTAAAATTTTTCTTTCCCCGTCCATAACTCCCACAAAAATGCATTTTCAGGGTTATTATTGGGGAAATTTTACTTCAGGTGAATACGAACCTATGACAGAAATTTCAACCTAATACGTGCGGAGGCAGATTTTTTTGCTTACCCGGTTAGGAGGCACATGAATATTTCTCAAATTCTATACTCCTAATATTTATTTTACCTAAAATAATTTAACCGAATAGCAATTTTCTATGAATTTTGTTTATCCTAATGGACAATTGAGATAATTTTTTTTCTGAAGTACTTTTTGTGCTAATTCTTATTTTTTCTGCATTACCAGTTGTCATAATTTTTATTTTTCCGTATTATCATTTGTCATAATTTTGAATTTCCGGATTTCCACTTGACATAATTTTGATTACACCGAATTATAATTTGACATAATTTTGATAATAACGAATTCCAATTTAGCATAATTTTTATTTTACTAGATTATAATTTGACTTAATTTTCAGAATACCGAATTACCATTAAACTTAATTTTTATAATACCGAATTACTATTTAACATAATTTTTATAATACCGAATACAATTTAACATAATTTTTATTTTACTGAATTATAATTGGAAATAATTATAATAATACGAATTACCATTTAACTTAATGTTTATAATACTGAATTACTATTTAACATAATTTTCATATTTCCGAATTTCTGCTTGACATAATTTTTATAATACCGAATTACTATTTAACTTAATTTTTATTTCTCCGAACTACCATTTGTCATCATCTTTATTTTTCCGAATTATCATTTGTCATAATTTCTGTATCTTCGAATTTCCACTTAACATAATTTTTATTTCACCGAATTATAATTTGACATCATTTTTATTTTACTGAATTATAATTTGACATAATTTTCATAATACTGAATTACTGCTAACTTTATTTTTATCTTTCTGAACTACCATTTGTCACCATTTTTATTTTTCCGAATAATCATTTGACATAATTTTTATAAAACCGAATTATTATTTAACCTAATTTTCATTTTACTGAATTAGAATTTGACAAAATTTTCATAATACCGATTACTATATAACTTAATTTTTATTTCTCCGAACTACCATTTGTCATAATCTTTATTTTTCCGAATTTCCACTTGACATAATTTTCATGATACTGATTTACTAATTAACTTTATTTTTCTTTTACTGAACTACCATTTGTCATCATTTTTATTGTTCCGAATAATTTGACGTAATTTTTATAATACCAAATTACTATTTAACATAATTTTTATTTTACTGAATTATAATTTAGCATAACTTTTAGAATACTGAATTACGATTTAACTTAATATTTATTTTTCCGAACTACCATTTGTCATAATTTTCATTTTTCCGAATTATCATTTCTCATAATTTTTATACATCCGAATTTTTACTAGACATAATTTTTATAATACTGAATTACTATTTAACATAATTTTCAGTCTTCCGAATAAGCGCATAACCAAAAATTCATTTAAAAAACGAAACGCTCTCTGTCATAATCCTCATGTCATCTAAACTGCATGTAACATTAACTTCATTCTTCCTAAAATGGAGCCCGGCATTCTGATTGCCTGAATAATGCCGCGGAATTCGAATCAGCCAATGAGATTGCTTAACGACATTTTAGGAATAATTAAATTCATGTTTTTATTTACGCTTATTATAGTGTTTCGAAAATTGAAAATTATGTTAAATAGTAATTCAGTATTATTAAAATTATGCCAAATTATAATTCGGTGAAATAAAAATTATGTAAAATGGTAATTCGGAAATATACAAACTCTGACAAAAAATAATTCGCAAAAATAAAAATTATGAGAAATGGTAGTTCCGAAAAATGAAAATTATGTTAAATAGTGGTTCGGTATTATAACAATTATTTTCAATTATAATTCGATAAAATAAAAATTATGTCAAATGGTACTCCAGAAATATATAAATTATAACGAATGATAATTAGGAAAAATAAAAATTAGCACAAAAAATAATTCGGAAGAATAAAAATCAGGTAGATTAACCATTGAGATAAATAAAAATTACAGCAAATTGCTATTCTGTTAAATGATTTTAGGTAAAATAAATATTAGGGAAAAAAGAATTTGGGGTATATTAATGCGCCTCTGTTTTGAGAAATGTTCCTCAAAAATTTTTAGTTTTCACAAATATTTCCCTATTTTTAATTTTTAGAAAAATTGCTTTTGACACGGTAAAAACACTTACTTTCTTGGAGATGTCTCTCTGCAACTCTGCGTCGAATTCAGAAACAGAAAATGTTGGGAGTATACAGAGTTCTTTAGGTAAAATACTTGAAATGTAATTATAAAGATATCAATATGAGTGACGTCGACTTTGAGAATTTATGGTCTACTAATTACTGTCAGAAGTCAACATGATTTTAAGTAATTACAAAGTAGTTAATTAGGAAATATGTTTATCGTTTTCCAGTTTTCAAAGCTATAAATATAAAAACTAAAGTATAGATAGTCTTAAGTTCAAGATAACGTAATTGATTAATAATTTAGGAATTTATAAAAAAGCTGAGAGGATATATATAACATAAATCAAAAGAATATTTATGTATGGTGCTTAATTATGTGATGCCGAATAAACTGCCTACTCACTCACAAAAGTTGTAAATTTCATTATTTTTCTCAAACATGATAAATTCAGTGTACGAAATTTTTACAGCTTACATAACTTAGGTAAACATTTCATCATTTTATTATTCTCGAAAAAAATTGTTTATAAGAAGATTATTATTTGATACCAAGTATTCTAAGAAAAATCGATGATTATTGAATTTATAGGAAGTTTTTTCGTAATATGCAAAATTTTAAATTTTCAAACTAAAAAGCTTAACGAAAAATAGAAGGATATTTTTTTTAGAGAAAGGGATGGCATAAGGTGATTGAAATATGAAAACAAAATATCGTAAAATTTATTTGAGAGATTGTTTAAAATCCTTTCATTTTTTACTATTCAAATTCAGCATTTTTTTACTCGTGATATTAGTATTTTGTGACGATATAGAAATAATGAATGCTAAAATAGTATGTAATTTTTCTTTTTACCTGAAATATTTGTGACAGTAAGTAATTAAAATTTTTCGGTGACAATTTTTCGCGTCGAAGAGTGAAAAGTGAGATACATTGTTGTATCTTACATCATGATAAGGTTAGTAAACATGAAATAATCATTTGTATATTTTTAAATTGTGAATTTAACTCCATCAGGAAGAAGTCTAAACATAATTTAAAAAATAAGCAGATGTGTCAACGCTTCCAGATAAAGAAAAATTTGCACTTTTTCGAAGAATCAAACGACGAAAGAGTAGAAATTCAAGAAAAAGCGATTTAATTTGTTTATTATTTATAAGTGTATACAATATTATGCAATATACAATATTATAATATTATTTCTTCTCCTTTCGAAAGTGCTAAAAATAATTATCATTGCATCTCCACTTTCCCTAAGTTCCCAATATTTTTTGTAATTAATGGTAGACAAATCAATTTTTCTTTAGTTTAGTGATGATGAACTAAATTTGGTACATATTTTTTAATTCTCCTTCCCGAGAGTCTATTTAATTTTCCAAGTGTTAAACTCAATAATATGGCCATTGAAATACAAAAAGACGAATAAAAATCCTGTGCACGATAATTTACAAGGTACAATTCACAATTTGAAAAAAGTTCGAAAATCTTATATAATAACTGGATGATAACACTCGTGATCAGAATATAGCAGTAATTATCAATTAGACAAGTAAATGTCACATTTTCAAAAAAAGTTCCCAAGCGGTTGAGAATTACTAATATTGTTGTTACGAAAACTCCAAAAAATTAAATAAAGTAAATATAAAATGTGTAACAATATTAATTTTGTAGGATCCAATTCATAAAATGACTGAATTTTTTGGAAAAGAGTACAGCAAGATTGATTTTTAATTCTTAATAACAAAAAAGGCCTCACATAAAACAGTAATTAACGCAAAACCCATCATTAAAATGACACACGAAAGTATTTTTTTCTGGTAAATTTTTGACTAGAATTCCCCCACATAGGTGAGTGATAATGTTGTTTCACCAATTACACTATAACATGCGATGAAATAAAAATTATTACCAAAAGAATTAAATAACTAAATGAGAAGAAAATTACTCACAAAATAAGTATTTAAATGAAGTAAAGATATTTTTCAATTTTTTGATTTGAAAAAAATACGTAATACAGGGGTGATAACAATTCGTGCCTTATCAGTTTTTGTTATCTGAAAAATTTACAGCCGAAAAAATTGAAATAACTGAAAATTAATCTTCTGAAGCTAAGTAATAATCATCTCAATTTGGAAGCGTTCAAAATAGATTTTCGGAATTGGAAAAACTGAATAATCATCAATTTGAAATGTTAGAAAGTGACCAAGAACAAATTTTGAGGCCTAAAAATGTTACAATTTCAAATTTCAGCTTTTAGAGAGAAATAGTTTCAGTTTGGAAGCAATTAATGCTAAAAGATTTCAAATTTTGATTTTAGAAAATTGAAACATTTTTTGAATTTGCAACTTTCAAATGTGAACAATTTTAGATATGAAAATCCTAAGCCGTGAATATTAAACAAATTAAAATATGAAATATTGGAAATTATTAAAACCAAACAAGAAATAATATTAGCTATATAGTTTCCAATGGAAATTGCTCATTAGAATTTGATATTGAAGAAATAAAAATGTCATGCCTTAGAATGGAGAGAAAAATTATAAAGCTCAAAAAGTGAATAATTATTAATTACAATTTTATAAGCTTCTAAAATTTAACAGTTTTAAATGAAAGAAATGAAAAATTCAATAATTTCCAATTCGAACCGCACAAAATTGAACAATAAAATGAAAACATTAAAAATTTGAGCTTCTCTCGAATATTGAGTTATAAAATGAAAAAGCTAGAAAATTTGTAGCAGATAGAAATGAAATACTTGCAAATTTAAAGCATTTATAATTTATCAAATCTAAATTTTCAGTATCTGTAATTGTACAATTTTAATATGAAGATTTAAAAAAAAGTATTTGAAACCGGAATCATTTGATATACAACAATATGTTTAGAAAATTTATTTTTAAAAATGCGTACAAAATGAAACAGTCCTGAAAGTTAAAAAATTAACAATTTAGACTTTCGGAGTAAAAAATTCCAATATTGAAGAGTTTAATATGGATTCGTTTTTTAATTATACGATTTTTATGTCAGCATCACAAATTTGATCATTCCTGACTAAAATGCAAAAATTGTAAAATTTTTATGTAAGCACTTAGGGGTGATTTTAAAATGGGAGCGCTGTGTTGATAGAAAATATTACACATTTCAAATATAAAATAACTAGAGATATGTCCTAGTAATTAAAAAAATGTAAGAAATGAAGTTTTCCACAGATATTGTTCTACTAGATGACACAGCTTTTTATACTTTTCAATTGTTAAGAAGTGCATAGTTCCTGTATTAAATGCTCGATATTGTTTTACTATTCCTTCTTTTTATTAAAAAAATTTTAATTATTTGGTTTTTTAGGTGCCTCGGGTAGTCAGTAACAAAAGTTTTGTTACGACTTGTTATATGGGGGCAGGAAGGGGTAAAAAATTAGGAAAATATGTGTTACGTAATTCATGCATGGCCCCTAATACTGATAACTGCATTAGTATAAATCAAGACACCAAGTGCCGCGACTTTTAAATTGAACTTGCTAAATCCTAAAATTACAAAAAGTATAAAAAAACACAAGTTTCTGTCATAACTCAAAGAAATTTTGCACGCAGCTGATAAAAATTAATCAAGCAGAAAATTGAAATATTTTCTGTTATCTGTCTTATTTTCAATTGCTTCTTGCACAACAGTTTTCTTCAGTACGCGTCTCTGTAATCTGAATTTCACTTTTTTTAATTTCGAAATAAAATTTAACTTTAAGCTCTTTAGTATTTTACTTTTGTTAGCGTTATTTGAATCTCTTTTTTGTTCACACATTTCACAGATATCTTATTTACTTAACATGTCTTTTCAAATATACTATAGATAATAAATGACAGACATTTATTCGAATAAAAATTTACATTTGCAATTTTATGATATTTAAAATACTTACTCATTAGAATATGAGATTTGCTAGTGTAAACGTGTATTCAACTATAGTTTAATAATGAGCGCCTTTATCAACAATGAAGCATATATGTATGTACGAAAAAAAGAAGCGCTACTTTTTTCAGAACGTGCAGATTTAATCGTTATTCAGATATTTCAAAATTTGAGAAACTTCACTTCTGAAAATTTTTGAGAATCTATAAGACTATAAATTGCATCAGTCACACCACCGCTTAGGCAGGAGTATGTCACGCCAGCCATTCCAGCCGACGGGGATCGTTTGATCAATAAGGTAAATTTCCCGCTAGATGGCGCCAAAATGAACTTTGTAGTATGAGGTCAAGAAATAGCGTGTCATTGGTTTTCGAAAAAAATGGAGAAAGAAGAGTTCCGTACTTCATCGTTGAAAGCCGTTTATTTTTGATAAACGAATTTAAACGTGGCCGAACCACATCTAAATTTGAAGCGTGCTCCGGACGCCCAATTGAGGTCACCACATCGGATATGGTGGAAAAAATTCATCATATGGTTATGAAAGATCGCCGAATCAAGGTGCGTGCGATTTCTAAGGCTGTAGGCATCTCCGTTGAACGAGTTCGTAACATCTTGCACGAAAAACTGGAGGTTAAGAAGGTGTGTGCAAGATGGGTGCCACGATTGCTGACTCCCGATCAAAAGCTTAATCGAAAAGACGCACAATGTTTGGTAAAGTTTAATCGAAATTCCCAGGACGTTTTGTGTCGATTCGTAACTGTGGGCGGGACCTGGATCCACCATTATACACTCGAAACAAAGCAGCAGTCAAAGCAGTGGGTACTGCCTCGTGAAAGTACGCCAAAGAAGGCGAAGACTGTTTTGTCAGCTGGGAAGGTGATGGCCACAGTATTTCGGGATTTCTAAGCAATTATTCTCATTGATTATTTGGAGAGGCATGGAAAGGCACCACGGAACGCGGGCCGTTCCCGGAATGAGGAAAAGTGGAGAGTGGGTCTAACGTGGCTGGCTTCACTAACGCAAGTCGTCCTCGGGCAGAGGGAGAGGGGTTCCAGCAATCCGACGGGGGAGTCGGAAGGGGAAGGCTGTGGGGCCGACGCCACAAATGCGGGAGGACTCCCAGAGGAAGAGAATACGAGTAATTTTGAGATGAGGTATCGACTGGTCTGGGCTGGAGCAACCGAAGCCACCGATTGGATATCTCAAAATTTGCTGGTTTATTCGTTTCACTTTTACGAAAAGAGTTTGAATGCGGAAGCAGAGCGGAAGCGTCTACCTCTCATCTATCCGTGAGCTGAGTGAATCTAATCTCTCGAGGGTTCGCACACCGCTTTTATGAGCTTGCCCCCCTCGACTCGACTCGAGCGCTGGCGGCGGGAAAGGTTATGGGCTTTATGGGCTCTCTGATTGGTCACCTCTCAGAAACTAAGAGCTGGACTGCGTGGTGGGGAAGGCGCTACGCTGACAGCCCACCGTCTTCCGCGCGTCGAACGCTCGAATCTGAAAAATTACCAAATCTTTAATTCAAAATTAAAAATATTACATAATTAAATTTTACTTAAATTACTACTAATTCACATGATTCAACGATGAGTTACGAGTGGCACCGCATACCATCTTTTGAAAAAGACGTTTTTGAAAATGCTCTGTCACCGGCTTATTTCTTCATATTTTTTAACCAAAATTTGGGAAAATGATGTTTAAATCATAAACTATAATATTTAGAATAGTATAATAAAGTTACCTTAACCGGATTTAAAAAAAAAATTCTGAAAAAAGTGTTTTTTTCACCAAAAAGACCGAAGTCCCCCCTTAAATAGTTTTAGATTGGAAACACTGAATAATTTCTTATCAAAGCTTTATCAAATAGACGTTTTCAAATAAGTATAGCATTTCGAATGAAACACTTTTTAATTGTGTCAATTCTCCAGTTATACAATTTCAACATGAAAACATTCCAAATCGAATCATTTTCAGTTGAAATACATATTAAAAATTGGAAAATTTCAAAGCCAAGTCGTACATTTTGAAATTGAAATGAATCGAGAGTTGGAGCAATTGTAAGTGTGGCTTGTTCAAAATTACTGAAAGCATTTGAGAAAAAAACTACAATTGAATATAATTGATCGAAATATTTTAAGGAACATGGAATTCTTCAAGTTTAAAATAATGTGGAGGTCTGTAAACTTGGAAGCTTTATTTTTCAATAATTTGAAGTAGAGAAGCCTGCAAAAAATATTCGTGTTAAAAAAAATCACAATTAGAAACATTTCAATTTGGTGAAATGTCGGAGAATTCAAGATGAGTTCAAAAGACTTCAAGACCAGTTAAACAAAAAGTAAAAAAATCAAGTAAATACAATGAATTGAGTGGAATAAATTAAGGGAATTTAGAAAAATTTAAGTAATTTCAAGAGAATTCCAAACAATGACAATTTTCAAAAAATAATAATTCAAGATACATTAATAAGAATTCAGGGTAAATTCCAAATAAATTCAAACGAATTGCAAAAAATATTTAAAAATCTCTTTCAATCTTTGAAACCGTACCAAATCTCCAACTTTTTGTGAATAAAATATTAAACTATTAAATTATTAACGCTTTTCGAGAGTTTTTATTCATAAATAATCATTAATTGATAATTTAAAAATATCCAGTCATCCGTTAACTAATTTTCAATTGTCTAAACATTTGTTCTTTCGGGTCAGTCACGAAATGAACGTATGGTATTTTCTAAGCGTGATGAGTTCTTTAATTAATGATAACAATAAAATAATGTTTAAATAATTTTACAATTATTTAAATATTGCGTGTTTATTTAAGTATACAGTTTACCCAAAAAAAGAAGGAGAAACATTTTATCTCACCAAATTTTCGACAGAGTTTAATATTTTCAAGAACCAATTTGTTTTCTAAGAATACCCGTACATATTTAAACAGATTTTAACTATTTAAACAATTTTATTCTCTTTAAATATTTCATTTTTGCCATTTTTCGAAAGATTAAAATATTTTTAGGTACTTCTTTGTTTTCTAAGAATACCCTCAAATGTTTAAAGAAATTGAAATTGTTTAAAAAATTTATTTTATTTTACTGATTTTATGTGTTTTTTATCGGCAAAGAGGGAAGTATGAGTATTTTTCAATTTTTCAATAGATTCAATTGGTATGAGTTCACCATCAAAATTTATGATTATTTCTTATTCTCTAGCGAATTCTGAACAATATACTGAAATGCGGAATTATTTGTAACATATCATCGCGTTTAAATATTAGATTTACAAAAAGCTAACTTTTTTCCATGTTAAAGCAATGGTAAATTTCATGGTCTTTGCGCGAGCCTTACCGATTTTGCTCAAATTTGGAGATTTTTTCCCTAATGACCCTAATAAGCATATAAACGTTGCGTCCGTATCAGACTCAAATTAATGCCGTAAATTAATGTCTAAGTGACATAAAATTTCTCAAAAACATTAACCTTGAAATCGAATTTTTTTGGAAGTTATGGAAAATGTGAAAGATCAAAAAAGTAGTTTATCTCGAAAAACTACTTTCTCGCAAACACTTAATAAACATATAATAAAATAAACAATTTCAAACCGACATCTATTAAGTAAAAATAATTTTTGTATTCGAAAATACGTTGTGGTATAGGGTTTTGTTTCTTACAATTGATCGCAGTTATTTATGATGTTAGTTTCATAAGAAAAATTCAAAAAATAGTTTTTAAAATTTATTGCGCTTCATAGTTGTGGGTTTAAAATTGTTTATTTCATCATATGTTTATTGAGTGCAGTTACAAACAGCAGCAGTTTTAGGGGTGGCAAAACTGGGCGACCACCCAGGACTTCGCGTTCAAGAAGGCGTCGCGCTTGTACGAGAACCGGAATATCCACGAGTGAAAATTTTTAATTCAAAATAAATGCAAGTATACCGATCTCGGTATAGTGTGTAAGTTCATACATATCACGTTGGCAATGCATGTGTAAGTCATTAAGGTGGCAGCACAATGTAAAATGTTGAGGCCTCGCATAACGTACACGGCCTAGGGCCTCGCGATAGCTAACGCCGGCACTGGTTACAAACTGAGGTAGCTGCTGCAATTTAACTAATAGACCAGTCATGAACTACATTCGCACTGACGAATTTAGGCGAATTGGAGTTTGTCCTCAAACCGGGCGAATTAAACTGAATTGGCCTGCACTAAAATTAAATTGGGCTGATGAATACACACGAATTGGTCCCCCTAAAAAATTTTTGCTGAATTCGGTCGAATAGGATATTTGAAGATTATATTACTTTCCACGAATTTACACGAATTCACAACCTGCTCCAATTCGTGATTGTCGTAAAGCGAGGTTCACGAGGGCAATAAAAATCTATCAAACTGTGATATCGCGATCTTCAATTTTATTCACCTGGGAACAGAATAATTTTTTTGAATTAACTATTTTTTTATTCTTACTAGTATCATCAATCGTGTGCTATGCACGCGGGTAGGTTTACAGTTTAAGAAGAAAAATAATTTTTAATACAAAATAAAAATTTCAAATAACTATTTACTAGTTAAAAGTTTTTGCACACTTGAATTCAAGCTTGAATTATATTTTAGGCATTTTACACCCCATTTAAATAAGGTTAAATGGCAGTTCTTTGCTGTTCCAAGAATAGTATATTGTGCAACAAGTGCGGA
>JAUMHM010000048.1:12972501-12989072 GCA_032362435.1 Melikaiella ostensackeni
TGGGGTCGGGTGAGGGGAAATAAGGGTAAAAAAGGGGGAGGGGAAATGAGAGGCGAGGAGGGAAAATGAAGGAAGGAGATGATGAGAGGTGAGGGGAAAAAGGGGGAGTAAGGGAAAATGAGGGTAAGTGAAAGCCGGCAGGGGAAGTGAGAGGTGGGGAAATGAGGGGAAGTGTGGGGAGGGGGGATTTGAACGACTTTATTACCGACTTAATATGCTACGAAACCCTTTTTTGTAGGCACCTGTCGCCTACTTTTACTGATTATAAATATTCAAACAAATCTTTTAAATAATATTTAATATTTTTAACTGGCCTAATACAGGCGCTATGATTATGCGACCCTTATCGACAGTTGTCATTTCGAAATCACATGCGGCTGCTGGTAATATGTATCCTGTGCTCACATTGCTTAGTGCGCAATTAAGAAAAATTAATGCTCCCAGAGTTGCTATTTTTAAATTGAATTTACCAAATCCTACAAAAAACAAACATTTTTTAATAAATATAATAACTTAAAAGCGCAAAATAATGTTAAAGTGTGCAACTTTTTCTAAAAATAAACCTGCTATTCTGATTAGATTAAATGATAGATCAACTAAAGGTAATTTATTCATTATATATTCACCCGTATTTTCAATGGCATCTTGAATAACATTTTCCGGTATTTGCATTGCTATAATAAAAAAATATATATCTAAAACTTATGATAAAAAGATCTTTGAAATTTTCATAATTACAATTATGAGAAGGTATCTCTTTCTTATTGAAAAAAAATTTTTAATCCCCTTTTAGTTTTGTTTAATTGACAAAATATTTTATTATTATTTTGACTTACCGTACTTACGATTTTTGTTCAATTGTTGCGTGAAAAACTTATAATAATAAATGAGAGCAAGTAGAAGAACGTTCATTCATATAACGAAACTCATTTCGAATTGAGAAATTGATTCCCACATTCACGGTCTCAACTTTTCCACACAAATTTTAAAAGTGATTTCCTTATCTTATTTATCTCTGTATCTGATGGCACATTCAATATTTGAAGTATAATCTGCTATTCGCTTTTCTCAAAATTTGCATAATTTCAGATAGGAAAAATTTTGAGACAACTTTAAAGTACCGCAATATTTATGAAAATTAATATTAATATCTCCTTATTTTTAGCTTTGATTTAAATTCTGTATTCAGGAAGCAGCCTATTACAAATTTTTATAATTGCATCACTTTGACATTTCAAAATATACTTACTAAAATCTACTTAAAATAAGATAAATTTCAAATGATATACAATTTCTGTAAAAATCAATCAAGCAAGTTTCGAATTTTTATTTTAAAAGTACATATTCGTATAGGAAATTTAGTTGCGTATCTTCTTTCTTAGACAAAAATGGAGGAAAAATTAATAAAAAATTTTGGTTTCAACAAAAGTTATAAATTTTTACGTGAGACATCGCATAAATAATGTAATCATATCTTCAAGCTCATGGGGATTCAAGCGAATTTGGAGCAACAAAAAACTTCCAGAAGAAAGCTGTTTAGAAAGGTATAAATATGTTTTTTGATTGATACGGCATATAAGGTTGAAAGAAATAGTGGAAGAAAGAAACTATAAACAATATTATGTAGTGCATTTGAATTACAGAGCAATTGAAATTCATCTTTTAAAAAATTTGTATTTCATATTTTTATACCCTTCTTTCCGACTATTAAATAATACTTCGTCTAGAGCGAGTTGCATTTCCACGTGAACGCGTTGAGTTGATACATAAGTGCGAAGAAACGGGCTTCGCGACCGAAATAAAACCTTTATAACTTCTTAATAATAATTTATTTGGAATATAATAACTTTCCATTGAAAACATATTTATACCTTTTTGATCAACTTTTTCGTTTGAAGTTTTTTGTTTTTAAAAATTCGCTTGGCTCCCCATAAGCTTGAAGATGTGAATGCACGATTTATGCAATATCACAGGTAGAAATGTATAATTTTTGTTTAAACAAAAATTGTTATTATTTATTCACCCTACCAGTCGCAGAACATCATAAAAAATATTTTCTGTAATTTCATCAAAAAATTCTAAGAATTGGCTGAATTACACGGCGTTGAAATAAAAAAAGACTAAAAAATGTTGTTTATTAAAAAACGGATTTTTCGAGTTTACTTCGAAACTGAAAGAGGTACAACTTTTTCGTCTAAAGAAAAAAGATGCGCAATTGAATTTTCTATAAGAGTATGTACTTTAAATTAAAATTCAAAACTTGTTTGAAAAGTGTCGACAGACCAACTCCATCCAGAGAGAAAAATTTATGAGGCTGTAATTAGATTCCGATTCTTCAATTGAGGGGCCGAATGCAATAAGGGCACATAACATTTTTTTCTTGTGAAAACGAAGTCCCCTGGAGGCTTTTAAAAAAAATCAAAATTTTAACTTTTGAAGGATGTACCTAGTTGTTAAATTTTCTTGCGCATCTCTTTTTACTTATTAAATTATTATATTGAACATTTCAGGAGCAGTAATGATTTTAGTCTATGACAGTAAAGTAACTTTGATGTAAAAATATACCATAGCAGTATTTTTCGAAGAATTTTTTTTGCAATGCTACAAGCTCTCGCTTTGGATGAAGAGCTGCAAAATGAGCAAATCTTTGAAGCAACTCTGGAAACCACATTAGTTGTGGATAAAATACTGGTGCTATACAGAAGAAACATATACAAAGAACGACCAATCGTTTCAAATACTAGGTCGTTTAGAAAGTCCCAGGCCTGAGTAATAAAACAACATTTTTTGAGAAATTTCGCATTTATTCTTCAACATAGTTCCCTTCCAGCTCGATACACTTATTCCAACGAATTTCTAAAAGCTCCATGCCTTTTTTAAAGTAGTCGGCACTCAACTCCTAAAAATAGGCGTCTGTTTCGGCAATGACCTCTACATTTGAGTGAAATCTCTTGACAGCCAGCCATCTCTTCAAGTTTGGGAACAGAAAGAAGTCGCACAGAGCCAAGTTTGGAGAATAGGGTGGATGAGGATTTAATTCGAAACCCAGCTCGTTCATTTTTGTCATTGCGATTGCGGAGGTGTGAGCCGGTGCGCTGTTGTGATAAAACAGCACATTTTTGTGCGTCAATCGTGGCCATTTGTTTTAGCTCGGCTTTCAAACGGTCCAATAATGATGCATAGTATGTTCCTGTTATGGTTTTACCCTTCTCCAAGTAATCAAGGAGGATAATTTCTTGGGAATCCCAAAATTCTGTGGCCATCACCTTCTCAGCTGACAAAACAGCCTTCGCATTCTTTGGCGCACTTTCATCAGGCAGTACCCACTGCTTTGACTGCTGTTTTGTCTCGGGCGTATAGTGGTAGATCCAGGTTTCGTCAACGGTTACAAAACGACGACAGAACTCTCTTGGATTACGTTTAAAAATTTCCAAATTCGCTTGAGAAACATCAGCTCTTTCTAACTTTTGCCGGTCAGTGAGCACGCGTGGCACCCATCGCGTACATAGCTTTCTCATGTTAAAATGATTAAGCAAAATGTTGTGTACACGTTCAGTTGAGATTTTTTCCATCTTAGAAATCTACCTTCTCAACTTCTAGTAATAGCTCGCACACTGCCGACAATCTTTTTACCTTTTCACTGCCCTGAGATCAACATCTTTTTCGTCTAAGAGAGCAATTCCTAGATCTTTGTCCATGTATATATTAAACATCCAGGGGGACATAGCGCAGCCTTGCCGAACGCCCTGCTCAATATCAAACCAATCGCGCAGTTGTCCATATACTCTTACACTCGCTTTACTATCATTATATATTGTTTTTAGTGCTTTTAGGAGCCAACCGTTTGCACCATACTCTTTCAGGACTTTCCAAAGTTTAGATCTATTCACCTTATTGAAAGCTTTTTCCAGATTAACGAATGCACAGAAAACTCTTTTTTTACTCTCAAGCTCTTTTCTATGATATGTCTGAAGCTAAATATTTGATTCACACATGATCTTCCTGACATAAATCCACATTGGAATTCCCAGCTCCTTTCCTTAGTTATTCCCATGACCTTCTCAATAAGTTTTTTGGTAAATATTTTGCCCACAGTACTTAGTAGGCTAATCGCTCTATAATGAGTACAGTCACCTTTATCACCCTTTCCCTTGTGGGGTGGTACGATAATCGCCTCTATTCAATCATTTGAAACTTCACCGTTCACAGCACAAAAATTCATAAATTCGCTCAGCCACACAAACAAATATCTGCCACCCCTCTTAAGCATTTTAAAGGTAATACCATCCACACTAGCAGCCTTACAATTCTTCAGTTTCTTAATCACATTCAAAATTCTCGAGTATGATTGCTTTTTCCCGTTGACAGCCACGCGGACATCATCATTCCACCAAGCATCTCCAGCCTTTCCTTCTACAGCCGCAGTACCACAAACTTCAGCTGCACTCTTGGAGATGCTATCCCGTGGTATTATCCTTGCACCCTCTACCTTTTCATTGCCTAATTCCGTCTTCGAGTCTTCTTTATGATGCCCTAAATATTTATGCAGCTTTTCACGTTGTACCAATTGTACTTCCGGCCTCTGCGAATTCCCTATTCTAACTCGCGTCTGCTTCGGCTTATTATTAGTTCTTCTCCTCTTGCACCCTTGAGCTAGACTCATGTTTGAAACTAAGAGGTAGTGATCCGTTCCGCATCCAGAACCTTTCATAACCCTTGTATCCCCCACAAGACCTCTTAGTCTCTCATCCGCTACAACTAGGTCAATCATACTGTGGCATTCGCCTCTGCACCAAGTATACATGTGGATCATTTTATGTCTGAACCATGTATTTGTAATGAACAGGCCTTTTTCTTAGCATAAGCTAATCAATCTATCTCCGTTACCGTTCGTTTTTGGTCTCCGAAATGATCCAGTACCCTGTCGGTACCTTCGCGTTACACACCAACCCAGCCATTCATATCTCCGAGTAAAATTATTCTTTCGTCAGGGTCGCAAGTACATATAATATCATTTAACGAATCTCAGAAGGTGTCTTTTACGTCCCTACTGTCATTATCAAGTGGAGCTTAGCACGCTATAATAAATAGCCTTCTGATTCCCACTTTCATTCTAACCCAAAGTAATCTAGAAGATACACATTCATACTTTTTGACATATTGTTTTGCTTTCTCATTTATAATCAAACCGACTCCTTGGCCGCCATACGACTCAATATCTACTCCTGACCGAAGTTCAAGTCCGTTCTCTATCTT
Source organism: Melikaiella ostensackeni (assembly GCA_032362435.1). Classification (NCBI taxonomy): domain Eukaryota; kingdom Metazoa; phylum Arthropoda; class Insecta; order Hymenoptera; family Cynipidae; genus Melikaiella; species Melikaiella ostensackeni. The sequence continues at coordinate 12,977,758 of JAUMHM010000048.1, forward strand.
CCTTACCTCACATCGTTTTCTCTTTGTTTCCAGTACACATAGAATACGTAGCTTCCTCACGCGCATTGTATCACACAGTTCCTTTTCCTTAAGGTCATTTACACCTCTAGCATTCCAAACACCTAATCTCCATTCATCGCCTGAAACTTTTCCGAGAACATGCCTTTCGTCAGTAACAGCGTCCATCCTATCCGAGGTTACATTATTATTTGTATTATTGATTGTTAGAAGTATCCACCCAACTACAACTTCATGCGAGAAATTCGTTCCATAAGTATAAAATGATGTCCAAATCAAACAGCTAAATCGTTATAAGGTGGAGCTTCCATTCATAACGTCAGTCTCACCAAACTTCGGTCATGCAATTGAAAGTATGAAAACCAAGCCAGCACCAAAAGAGTTATGATCGGTTTGTGTTGTATACTGAGGAGGGCACCAGTCTCCTGTAGTTTGGTCTTGAAGATGAGAAAAGACCATTCAATGTATATGTGACAAGAGTACTCAACGGTGAATCAAAAATTGAGAAGCTCCTAAACTTCACCCAATTTTCCTCTTGAAAGGTCCATTTGTAAAACCCTTTTTAATATATATTCATGCAAGATTCAGGATATTCCAAAAATTTTACGAGTGTTTTTAAAAAAATACTAGTGAAATACTGTTTTCAAATTCTTGAAATCCTTTAAAATATTCGGAAATACTTTGAAATTCCGGTAAAGCGCTTGAAATCCTACAAAATCCTCTAACATCCGTGGATATACTTTGGAATCTTTTAAAATGTCTTACAATCTTTTAAAATCATCCCGTGATTTCATCGACTTACGTTTTGCATAAGATAAAACATTACAAGTAGAATACTTATCGCAAATTGAATTTTCGCTAGGAAAAATGCCAACTGCATAACAAAAATGTTCCCGAACACTCAAAAATATCGAAATATACGTGCTTCGAAATAAGAGAGAGATTTTTCAAATGAACTCTTCAAAAACACGATCTCTCCTCTGTAACGGCACATTGTCTACTAGATAGTGCCGTAGAACTTATATGGTATTGAATTCAGGCATTTTTCTGTAAAATAGGTATATTTTCATAAAATCCAATATAGGAGGATATGTCGGTAATGAAACAAGCGTTCAAGTTTAAAAAGGAGTTGGATAGAAAATTACAAATAAGTCTCTTATTATCAATCAGATTTTAAAATTAAAATATTATTTTATTAGGTCTTCACAGAAATAAATGTACTTACGTTGACCTTCTGCTCGATTCGCAAACTCAAAATATTTGTGAGGTGGGTTTTTTCCTGTACAGTGATATCCTATGCCCAATGCATTTGGTTTAACGCAATCTTCTGCAAATCAATTTAATGATCTCTAATTGCTATTATACATTCACACACAACTATTTTAGCTATTGAAATCCAAAAATGCTAATTATCACATGATGAATGAATTACTAGTTTCAAAATAGTGTAGAAATATAGTTCTCTGCAGGAACCAGCAGTGTAAAAAATCACACAATCTGCATTTTTTGTATTATGCATGAAATATATTCTTGAGCTCAATCATAGCATCATTTGTTGTTCCATACCTACCAGGTTGTAGGCCTTGACTTTCACCACTGTAAACAAAGTAGAAAAGTATGACAAAAATTAAAATTTGCATAGCTCTTAATGTTAAACATCTGTTTGATGCTATTGCTTCTACGCACTGTAAATTAATAACTAAGTATTCCTTTAGTGTTCTTGCTTTATACGTATGTATTACACGTATGATGTGTCACGCGTATTCAAGGTAGCTTACCAATTTAACCCCTATAATTTCAAAAATTTGCAACTTTTTTTCCACAAAGACTCATTTCTGATTCTGCTCAATGATTTAGGATACATACAATATTATAGTCAAAACAATTATTTTCAATTACGTTCACATGAATGTTCAAAAGGTACATTTTGAATGTGGGTTGCATAATATTAGAGACATGATATAAGGTGCCAGTTTATGAAAAGCGTATAATCGCTCAATGTCTCAAAATCAAGTATAACTCGGACCTTTCAAATTATATGGTATACAGATTCCATGCCAAATATACTCAATTTAACGTTGCTTTAAAACGCATAATTTTATTTACGTCGTATAATTTTCGAGTTCTTGTATAAACCGCATAATTCCATATTTTTGCGAATTATACATACGAGGAAAAATTTCGAAAAATGTATTTTTAAATATTTCCATGTCAAAGTTCGACAGTAAGTATAAAATATGACATTTTTTTACTCATTTTGGATATTTTTTCAAATATAAAAGTATAACAAATTTGCATTTTGAACTTCGCGCAGTTTTTCCATTTAGGTTTCACGTAGGTTTTTCAAGAGGTCCTTGTTCTACATTTCAAAATTTGAAATACGCGTACTAAGGCGGAGCACAAATGCGTCGATTAATCGAATCATTTGGGTCGAGCAAGAAAAACTTGTGGTTTGGCATTCAAAAGAAGTACAAAAGAATGGTTGAAATCGGTTAATGTTTTCTGTTCGGGTTTTGAATTTGAAAATTGAGAAGGATTTCCATATATTTTTATCGTTATTCAATACTAAAAACTGCAGTAGTCAATTTTCCGCATTTCAAATAGAAGAAACATATCATTATTTTGTCACGGAGAGAACAAATTTTTGTTGTTTCGAAGCATTCGAAACTGCTGAAAAAACGCAATACTCATGATTTGGAAACGCTTTAATAAGTAAGAAATTTTTTTATACTAGCAAAATGCTTTTTTTTCGAATCCAATTGAAGAAATTTCAAATTCAATATGTACAACTTTTATTTAAAAATGTGCGATAACTAAATTAAAAATACGTGCTTTCTTACAATTTCAAAAAATTGTGTCTTGCATAACAATTTTTTTAGGCTTTTTAGTTTTTATCGTTGTTCAGTACTGAAAACTTTGGCCAAAAATAATTCGTTATAATATTGTCACCCATGAGTAAAATTTTATGAATTTTTAAATTCAAGAACCGTACAGAAGACATTAACATTTTCTTTCTTCTTCCGGGTGCCAAACCACACCTTTTTTTGCTCGGCTTAAATAGATCGTTCAATTTCATCATTTTCACTCCACTAACGTTAACTTATATTTTTCTCGTTTTAAATATTGATACTTTGATATTTTCTGGAGTTGAAAAGTGCATCCAATGCCTTAACATTTTTTTTTTTGTTTTCACAACAAATAATTCGATTCTTCGTCGCATAATTTCGCATATAATCAGTTTTTCAGGTAATTCAGACATTTTAAACGTCAGAAAATACTGTCCTTAGGTATATGTGAATTCAGTAAGATATTGTAAAAATGTAATGATGATTAAAATTTTTTTTATGGATTCTAAGAATGTTTTGGAAAGGAAATTATATCTTTTTATACCTTGTCTTATGGTATAAAAAATAGCCGTCATCTCGATTACCGTTATTTGTGTACACAAAGAAAGTAATAAGTTTTACTTGGTCTGTTTATTACATAAGTATATTATGTTCCTTATTTAAAAAAACTGAGTACTTTTACATAGCAATAAGGTACCCAAAAGGCATGTTAAGAAAAACAATATTTCGAACATAAGTCGCATTGTAAGCGTTTCTCATATGATTATGATAAAGCAATTTTTAAATTAGGTGTGTGTAGCATAACTGCTACGTTTCACAATCTTCATGAAAATTTTATTGTATACATTTTGCAGATATCGTGAAGTGATGGCTACAAAGGAACAATTCTCTAAGCTTTATAGCTTTAGTGATAAAGAGAAATGCCTTATAATAAGAATGTACATTTTACACTCACAGGTTCGACGGAGTAAAATTTTTCAGTGTATGAAGCTTCTTGCTTGACCGTGGCGAGGCATTTTTCTAAGAACATTAATAATAATAATAATAATCTTCCACTTCATTCATTAACTTTGTCCTCGTTGAGGCTCCTATGCTTCAGCACGTTTTTCGCGTGTTTTTGTCTCGCGATTTTTCCTCTTATGTCAATCTGACAGTTTACTAGCATATGTCACTTTGAAATCTTATAAAATTGTCTTCCTACTTAAGGCAACGTGAAGTTCTTCCCCTTGCATGAAAATGCCTTATCATTGATTTTAATGTTATTACTTTTGCAATTTGAATTAAGATGATGGAATTTTAAAAAGGGTCATGCACAATTTGAAAATTAATTAATTTTAAGGACTTAGTTTCAAAATCCTTTTTTGAGAATTACTTAATTATAAACGATCTTAAAAAAATCTGAACTTTTAAACAAATAGTTGAATTTTTAATCAAAAAGATGAATTCTCACTAAAAGAATGTAATAGTTGATATTTAAACTGAAAAAATTTTAATTTCAAATCAAGAAGTGTTGAATTCATATAAAAAAGAGGAATTTTCGATAAAATAGTTGAATCCTGGACCAAAACGAATTAACTTTCAAACAAACAGTTGAATTCTTAACCAAAAGAAATTAAATTTCTACCGAAAGAGAGGAATTTTCAAACCTAAATGACGAATTTTCAGCCAGAACAGATGTTCAGTCATGAAAGAATTTCACAGGCCGAAAACATTTGTACTCAAAGACTAGACTACTGTTTGTCGAGAAACTTGTAAGCATTTGCCTTTAAAGTTTAATAACTTACCCCAAAAAAAATGCTAGCTTAATAAGTAAATAGTCATTTGAAAGCTGACAATGTTCTTCATAAATGAGCTTGAAGATGATAATGTGAAAAGAATTTTGTACTTTGCAGACTGAAAAATGTTAAAAAAAAAAAAAGTACAGGAATTTCGGGCACATTTAAGAAGAGTCATGTTTAGAGCATTATTTCTTATACAAGAGACAGTGGAAACATTTTTTAAAAATTCATGAATATGAGGAAAACATTGGTGAACAAATTGCAGTTGACAAATTTGAGAAATAGTAAAAATTGTTGCTTAAAATGACAAAAACGTACAACTATACTATCCTCAGTTCTAATTGAGGTATTGGAGCGATTCGAACTCTAAACTGTCACGCAAAGGCTCTGTAGTTATTTACCGTTTTCAAAAAATATGCGATTGCTATCTTTCTTCGTGAAAATTATGTTATTTCAAAACAGTTTTTTGTATTGGAAAAGAAATGTTAAAACCAACGGCGGTGCCTTTTTTTGCTACCTTGATAGCTCCTGTCTTTCTTTAACCCGAGGAACAGTAAATGTCTAGGCAAGAATTCAGAAGCACATGCTGTAGAAATCGAAAACTATTCTTCAGAAAAAAAGGCACCCCGCTGGTTACACTAGTCTTTCAATACAAAAAACTGTTTAAAATATCACGATGTTCACGAAGAAAAAAGCAATCGCATATTTCTTTAAAATGGTAAATAATTACAGAGCCTTTGCGTGACAGTTTGGAGTTTTAATGGCTTTAGTATCTCTATTAGAACTGAAGATAGTATAGTTGTACATTTTTGTCGTTTCAAGCAACAATTTTTATTATTTCTCAAATTTGTCAACTGCAATTGGTTCACAAATGTTGTCCTTATGTTAATAAACTTTTTCCAATTTTTCCCATTACCTCTTGTATAAGAAATAATGCTCTGAACTTGACTCTTCTTAATTGTGCACGAAATTCCTTACTTTTTTTTTACATTTTTCAGTCTACAAAGCACAAAAAAATTTTTACATTAACGTCTTCAAGCTCATTTACGTAGAACACTTTCAGCTTTCAAATGACTCAGTGTTATTATTCATTGCTTGCCATGATAATCACACAGTAAATCCTAGCGTAGATCATAACCTCATATTTTCTTTTTATATAGCAAGAATTGAATTTAATTAAATTGAAACGCTTAATTATCGAGTCTTCCTAATATTAATCCCGTGCCGCAAGTTACCCTACTTATCGTGTAATGCGGCTTCCTCTTATTTTTTTTGTTATTTAAATTTGATTTTAATTTTCTAGTAATCGAATACATTATTTCAGAAAAATGAAGTCGAAACCTCCTATTATTATATGCATAAAGAAATGTGTGAACTTTTGTAATGAACCATTTATTGATGTTGAGAAATTATATAGTTTCGGGAATAAATTTGCGGTAATTAAATGACAACGCTATGCCTGCTCTATATTCATTTAAAAAATAGAGCTTATATTTCGAGTATAATTAGGAACTAAAAGGCTATGAAGATACCATTTTCAGAATTTCGATAGTTCAACATTAAAATGGCCGTCGCGCTATATTATCCGCTTCTGCATGAAGACTTCTGCATGAAGACTTTATGCACATTCTAACCAGCTTTACCTATTTGTGACACATGTGCATCCTTCGGAGAAGTCAGAAGATCAATTTTACACCAGGTTTTATTACATTTAGAAGAAAATACTAAGTTTCACTAGTCTTGTCGCAGCTGTTATAATACACGAGAAACACCCTAAACAAACTTCTGGTCATAAAATTTAAATTGTTACCTTAATTAACCTAATTTTCGCACCATTTCATATTGCATTTATAAATACATACACTGAAACTAACCTCGCTCGTTCATAATGCGCGGGTTTTTGTAAAAGCGACTGCGCACAATTACTCGCTACAATTTAGAGTTTCGATGTACAAAGTCGCGAGTTTGTCATACCACACGAGAGATTCCACAGTTTACAATTTCGCTTACAGTTTGAGAGGTAGATTTTACAGTTTTTACAGTCCTCTTTACAGTTTTAAACTGCTCTTGAAAGATTTTTCATGACACATGCATGATTTCAGCCCTTTTCAATGCCTTTGAAGCGGGGCTAAAGTTCTACTTTTTCAGTCCCTAAAGAGTAAAGAATGTCGTGAAGAGTGAATAATAAAAATTATCAAGCGATCAGCTGTTAATCGCATTGACAAATTGTTTGACTGATTCGACCAACCAGAAGCAATGAATTACTATAAATTACCGACAAACTACCGTAATTTACCATAAATTACTATAAACTACCAAAAATTTCGAAGATTTTTGACTATTCTAAAGTTCGATACATTTCTCAAAATTTCTAATATTCAAGAAATTTTCAAATTTCCAAAACTCTTTCCTTTTTTCCCCCTCTTAATTTTATTTTATGTAATTATCTCCAATGAGCCGATCATATACTAATGTTTGGAAGCATAATTTCCACGTTTCAAGGCTTTTGTGTAGTCCTGTTGCACAAGATAATTTTGTTAGAGTTTAGAGATTATGTTTTCAAAGAATTTTTCAAAATTTACCAAACAGAGACATTAAGTCATAGACTCTGATTCCGTTGTTTGAAATTCGGTTCTTGGTCAACTTGTCAAAATACAAATTAATAGCACTTTCGGCACAATTAAACGATTTTTGCAGTAAAAACTGTTATTTTTACTCTAATCTAATTCTTTTTAGTAAAACACGACTTGTTTTCCATTAAGATTTTACCAATATGTTAAGTAGTTAACAATAATATTACAGAAAAAATATCTTTACTCGCTGTCTGACATAACTCATGAATACTCTTTCCAGAATGACAATTTGTTTGGAACAATACTGCAAAATAATGTCTTTGTTTACAGATAACAAATAATAAGTTATTAGGCCACCACGAAACCTGAACCTATTTCTTAAACGAGGTTTATATTTTCCTGCTATTGTCGTAACTACTTTTAGACAAAAATGTTTAATTATAGGTTGCATTGCCACTGTCAAAGTCAAACAAATTAAAATTATGAATACTCTTTGCCTTGGATCAGCTGATTTATTTTGTGAATTTACTAAGCCGATGTAAAGTGTACTATCTCTTCTTCCTACTCATTATTTAAATAATTAGTGACTTAATATTATGGGATTATTTGAGTGAGAATTATTAATATTTATATAGTTTTTGGGCATTTGGAACTTCCTCTTCAGAAAAAAAATTCTCTACAAAATTTTTAATTTAATAAGATTTTTTATTTTCCGGTTAAAAATTTTATGTCAGGTTTAAACAAATGTGGTACTTGTATATTTGCTTGATATTGATTGTTTACCCAAAGCATTTCAATCGATTTTTGTTTTATAAGGACTATTTCCTTATGTGAGCAATCTGAAAAGCTGCACAATTAACATAGTTTGACAATTTATTTATCGTGGTTGTCTGAAATTTCACACCAACGGTTTCTCAGTTTATAGTAACAAAATTTTCATAAATTTAAGAAAACTCAAATAAATATAGATGTATAAATATAGGTATGATAAAAAGTAAAATAAAATAAATATTGACGTAATATTATTGTTGCTTTTTTGTGCGGAGTAAAATAATCTGCTTGTATCGATAGGCAACTTATATTATTATTTCAGGTAATATGGGCAGTAGTAGCGGCCTACGTACTTTGGATCTTCTTTTACACATTTTTCTGTAAAAAACGTATATACTTTTCTTATATCTTATATAGAATATTATGTAAATAATAATGAAGCAAGTGTTCAAGTTCAAGAAGGACTTGAAAAAAATTGCCAAAAAGTCTCTAATCATAAATAAGATTTTTTCTCTTAGAGTTCGAAATGAAATCTCCTTTCTTATAAAAATTTTTGGTGTACTGAAAAAGGAACACCCAAAAAGTTCACAAATTAAATCTAGACTTCGAGACTACTCCCTCTTGATAAGAAATTATTATTTCATTTAATCTGCGGATAAATAAATTTACTTACTTTTACCATCTCTTCGGTTCGGGAAATCAAAATATTTGTGAGGGATAATTCCGCCTGCACAGTGGTATGTTAAGCCGAGTGCGTTCGGTTGAACGCATTATTCTATAAATCAATTTAATGATCGCTATTAATAATGATAGCTATTATACATTTACACACAACGTCTTCAGCAATTATAATCAAACAATACAAGTATTACATGATAAATGAATTATCAATTTCAAAACAGTGTAAAAAAGTACTTCCTTGAAGGAAAAAGTAGTGTAAATAAATCACACAGTCTGCTATTTTTGTTAAATTAATTCACTATTAATTTAGAGATTCGAAAGATTATATCGTATTGCTTCGCTGTAAAAAATGTTTCATTTCAATAAGCACAAAAATTAGCTGAATTCTAGATGTGAACACTCTTGGACTTGAGAAGAAAGGATAGACTTATACATAGAGACAGTATTTAAGCTGTAACAAAAGTAAGACTATTTTTTTGATGTACTGATAATCAGTTCTTGTGCATATTAACTATTTTTCTATGCACTAGTGAGCATAAGTTCTTGAAATTCAATTGATCATATGACTGTAAGTTATTTTTCGGAAACATCAAATGACTGTCCTCTCACACAGAAAATTGCAGAATCGTATATTATGCATATGAAATATATTTTTGAACTCACTCATTGCCTCCTCTACTGTATTCCAAAATACAATATAAGAAAAAACCGGAGTATGCCAAAACCATGTCTCTGATCGGAAAAATAGTTTCGAGCAAATTTGTAGATCTTTTTGTGATAGATAATTTTTTTGCAACATTTTTTTCTGAACTTGTACAGTTTTGCCGAAAAGTCGATTTTTTTATTTTTAACAACATTTGCTGGAAAGTGAAATTTTCGATTTCTCAAAAAGGATTTTCGATGGATAAAACCAGAACCGTTGGTCAAAAATGTCTGATTAACGATCTAATTCTTTCTTTTGACACTTTCAATCAGTGTGGCAAAGGGCAATGCAATCGGACAATTGCTCTGAAAGTCAACGTGTTCACAGACGACGACAACGACAGACACCGAAGTAAAATTCATTTTTTCTCAATCAATGAGTCCAAAAACGTCGAGATTTGATGAAATCCGCGATAGTCAATTTTCACATAAAACCAATACCTCCTTATTGGGATGAGAGTGTGAAAAGGTGTCTGTACTATCACGAATTTTTACAGCTTTTAAATAAAAGAACTCATGAAAAATAGGAATTAACTCATTTATCGCGTGATGAGAGTGTACTTCTTTTTATCTTCTCGAGGGTCTTGAGAAATATTCGGAAAGACAATTTTTGATTATTCATTTGAACGAAATATTATATGTGAAGAATGTTTACAATACAAAATACCAGGTCGGTTTCACTAAAACGTTTTTATAGTGCATTAACTGAACCTGTAAGCCCGTTTTTTTGGTCAGTAGAACAAACGCTCTAAAAATTATGAAAAAACCAAATTTTTCATCTGAAAAAGCTTGGAATACCTTGAACACTGCAGAAATTGAAAATATTTTGAACTATTTTGAATTTAAAAAAGCTTCCCGCTGCGCGGGCACATTCTCATCGCGCGCTGCAAAGTTTGATAATCAACTAATTTATTTTTATGCTTAAACATTAGGTGAAGACGTGAATATAACTTTCTCGAAACTCCTTCGGATTTAAAAAATACATTCTCATCATGACACTCGCGCTTCACGCTCGACATTGCTTGAGTTCAGTTTAAATTTTAGGAAATCGACATTTTACATTATATTTTTATACTCAGCTGAAAAATTGTAAAACAAAGCGAGAAAGAATTGAACAAAATGCACACAAATCCAATACTTTTCAGCAGAAATTTGCAGTATGTGAGAAACCATGCGAAAATTTTAATTTAACACAAAATTTGCTAAAAGTATATGTTTTAAATTGGTAATGAAAAACTTGGAAAATTTTAGAACTGACATAAGTGACAAAAATATTTTTTTATCAATATTTCAGTTTTGTTCATGACAGTTTGGGAGTGAAATATAGAGATAAAAAAGGTCACAGAAATCTCGCAGGTCTTTTTCAGATGATTAATTTTGCTGTTGAAGCTCTTATCGGCTTTTGCGTTGTTTCGCTATAAATTCTAATTTTTGATTTTTCTATGACACTTTTCACTTCTAAAACAAAAACTATTATTGCTATTGACGAACGATTAGATGCAATTTTGTAGAGCCTACAGAGACAAATAATTTTGTTCTCTTGTCTATTTATCGTTTGTAGCGTGGTTTCATGGGAAAGTTGAATTATTACTTTCCTCAATTTGATTTTTCATGGCTGAAACCATAAATATTGGCAGTAGAAGGCTATCTAACTAACTTGACCTGTCTTGTTGGATCACGAACCAGTGTGCACAATGAAATTTAAATTAGAAATCTCCTTCGAAAGATATCGTGTCGTCAGACAACAGACAGACCGACAGATATGCCCCTGTGGGCAAAAAATAGTAAGACTTTGTTCATATTTTTAAAATTTTTTATTTATTCTTCCAAATCTATATCGTTCTCCTCAAAGTAATCCCCCCCGGCCCCATACACTTGTGCCAACGTTTTTTCCAATTCTCGAAACAGTTGTTAAAGTCAATTTCCGGAATAGCCTTCAATGCGCT
>JAUMHM010000048.1:12993163-13013047 GCA_032362435.1 Melikaiella ostensackeni
ACAGAATAGTGATTCAATTATTTTCAATTTTGGTCAAATTGATAATTCTATAAGTTAAAAAGCCATTACTTATAATAAACGAGAAAATTTTTTTTTCTAACAAAATATGTATATAATTTAATTAAATAAGAATTTTAGCATAGGTCTGAATAAACGTTATTTTTGAAAAATGTTTGAGAGCTCAAACATGACCTGAAAAAACCGGTGCTAAATGATGAATAATATGCGTTCAATTCGTTTAAGACAAAGGTAAACTAAATATTTAGCTGAAATGAAGAAGAAATGTTGCTGTAACACGTTAAGATATTTGTTTGTCTGCTTACTTACTTTAAACGTTTGAGGACCGTTCACCTTTTCGTTTAAAATGAGAGCTTTCTCTCTATTGATCGGCCCGGATATTGGATCACCTCTGTCTCTCACTTGCTTCAACCATTCTAACACAGCAGCATCCAAGCCCAAATTACCACTTGTTTTCGACGATTTTTTCTTCAAATATTCGTAACTTTTACCCTTATTCCTTAACTCCGATTCGCCAGCTATCACACGCTCATACGTTCTCTCACAGATACCATATTTCTGTAAGATAAACTGTTTTGAGGCACCTGATTTAACTTTGTCCACAATCTCGTATTGCTCTTCGAACGTTTAACGCGTCCTTTCTGATATTTTTGTGACGCATAACCAAAACCAACCAAAACTCTGAAAGCTAACTGAAGCGAACTGACGAAATTATCCGCTTGGGGCACTGCCCGATTTGTGGCTACGGTACTGCATAATTGCGTCGAGTACGCCGCGCCTCTTTCCCTGCCCTCGGACCCCCTTATCGACGAATGCGAGCCGGTGGAGATTCTAAGAACGACTTAAATGCGCATGACTTACATCCAGAGTTGAGTGTAATATATATCCATATAATCACAACTTTCATAGTTAAAATTGATTTAAGTTAAGCATAAATAGACCAGGAGGAAAGATAAAAGGGAAGGAATGTATGTTTTACACTGAAAATTTTTTGGGTTAGCTGCCGCACTAGCGCTAGTAGAGCAGCGCCACTGAAAGCTTGGTGCAGCTGCTACTCGACGTTGGGCGCACTGCGATCCCACGTGGGAGAGCAGCGGTCCCACAAAGGGAGAGTGGCGTGTTCGCGTGGTAAAGGTGCTCCACCAACTTGAGAGAAAATCCACACCAAAATGATGGGCGAGCGGCGCTCCACGCGTTTGGTGCTGCAACTGTATCGCGTGGTAGAGCAGCTTGCCCAAAATTTTCTCAGTGTAGTTAAAGCAAGGAGCGACAAGGAGAGGTATGATGTTATGGGAAAGAAGAAGTTGCTGAGAGGAAGAAATGAAAGAATCAAAGAAGATCTAATGTGGTTGGAGAGGAAAAGAAAGTGGCTATTCAAGCCGAAGGCATGGACTAAGAGAAAAAAAGGTTGTAGGATAAGGTTTGGGAGAGACAGGATATGGGTAAAAGGACAGGTCTAAATTTGGTACTATGAATTAGGAGACCTGAGGGAGGGCAGGAAACGTGAAGTAATTAAGAGGGGAAAAGGGGAAGGTAATGAGAATACAGGTGTTACTGCGGGACTCGTAAACGAGAAGAGAAATTGAATGCAAAGAAGAAAGGAGAGTAGTGCAAAAAGAGAGACATGAAAGTAGCATTTTGGAATGTGTCAGGGTTAAAAAATAAGGTCAAAGGATTCTGGGGTGAATTGATAAAGTGGGATGTGATGATGAAAGGAAATGGTAGTAGATGAAGAAAATGAAAAGCATACGGAAGAAAAGGAGGGAACAATGGTGAGAAGAATAAAAGTAGGAAAAGTGGTTGTGACTGTTGTATACTTGTATAGGAGAAGAGGAGAAGAGGGAGGATGGAGAATGATAACGAAATGGACAGAGGAAAAAGAGGAGGGTTTGGTGCTGATACAAGGAGGGGCTAAATGCATGGACCAGCGAACAAGGGGGAGAGGTGTAGGACGAAGAAGAGGAGCTCTTCGTAAGAAATTCAAAACAAAGGGAAACGGATCGGGAGGGCAGGAGGCTTCTAGGCTTGTTGGGAGGGGCGGATTGGCTTATTTGTAACGGCAATACTAAGAGGGATGAATAAGGGGAAATGACATTTACATGTAAAGGGGACACCGTAATAGATTACATTCTGGCAGAAGAAAGAATAAGGAAGCTTATGGTTAGAGTGGAAGTGGACAATGAGATGGCCTTCGAGCACTTTCCGGTGACAGCGATATCAAGATGTAGAGAACCAAAGCTTGGTAGTGAGAAGAAGAAAGGAGTGGGGGAAAGGACATTGAAAGTGAGCAGTTGGGGGGAAGATAAGTTAAGAGAATTCAGAGATAAAGTAGAAAGCGAGGTAATAGGGAATTTGGAAGAGGAAGGAGTAGACACGCTGCTAGAAAAACTTAAAAGAGTGATTGATAAATTAAGGGAGGAGGTGAAACAGAAAGGAGATGGAGAGAAGGGTAGGGAAGGTTGGTGGGATGACGAATGCAGGGAAAGTGAAGGCAGGATGAAGGAGAGTGTAAGAAAATGGAGAAAAGGGGAAATGGAGAAATGGGAACTCAACAGGAGAAAAAGAGATCACGAGAGAATTTTGAGTGGAAAAGACACAGGGAGAAGAAAAGGTATATGGAAGAGGTTGAGAAAGCGGTAAAGGAAGGGAGGGAATGGGAAGTGATAAACAGAGAAAAAGGAGGAAAGGCATAAATGAGAAAATCGGGATGGACAAGTGGACGGAATATTTCAAGAGGTTGCTAAGGGGTGTGGAATGTAGGGTAAAGGGTGAAGGAAGAAAGACGGTAGCGGAGGACGAAGACAGCGAAAATGAGATTTGTAGGGAGGAGGTAAATGAGGTAATTGGCTATAAAATTTACGCGGAAGTACTTAGGAAGATGATGAAAGAGTGATGAATCTGCTGATGAGAGCGTTCGAAGAGCATGTGAGAGAAAAAGATTTAAGGGTAAATGTAAGTAAGGCTAAGGTGATGTGTTCGAGAAACAGGAAATGTAGAGTAGAATACAAATGAAAAATAATAGCGAGGTGATGAAGTTGGTGGAGCAATTCTGCTACCCAGGATTTTGGTTCGAAGCAGGAGGAGGAAACAAGCTGCAGTTGAGAAAGAGATTAAAATGTGCTAGTAAAGTAATGGGATAAGCGTGGAGTAAGGGAAGAGAAGGTTCAAGGACGACTTGAGGATGAGTGTGTGGATGGTCGACGTGCTTGTGTGGTCAGTGTGCCCGGGAAATTATGGACAAAGAGAGAAGGGGTAATGTGGACGTTCGAAATGGGAGGAAGAGAGATGCAAAATGAGGTTTGAATGTGGTATGCAAGTGAGGGGTAGAGAAGAGCAGGAAGTAGAGGAAGCAATGAGGGTAAGGTAAGGATAGGAAAGATGGGGAAAAATATCAGAGTCAAGGTACAACAGCTGGTATAGGGTGGTAAAGAGCGAGGGAAAGCTGATTTACCTAAAAAAAGAATGAAAAAGAGTGCAAATGGAATATAGTAGTGAGATTCAGAATGGGAGAGGGAGTAAGAGCATGTAGGTATTGTAGGAATGAAGAGAAAAATCTGTGTAGAGTATGTAGGTATGAGGTGTGAGGTATGAGGTTGCATGTGTTAGAGAGGTGTACAGGTGACGAATATAAACAAATAAAGGAGATTTAAGTACATACGCAAAGCCACTTAGAAATTTGAAGAAAAGTAGTGCCCAGTACTTAGAAACTAGTGACATTAATATTTCAGAATTGCTTTGGAGAAATAATGCTGTCATTAATGAAACTCTTCGTCCTTTGAGATCAGCCAAAAATCCCCAAAAAAGTGAACCAAAACAGGAACCTAGAATTTTTAAACATATAAATTCGACTTACATTATTTTTGAACATATTTTAGCCACGATCCTAAAATATAATAAATTTGTTTAAATACCCAAGACAGGAGCAATTGCTATCCGCCCTTTATCGATCGTTGTCATTTCAAAATCACATACAGCAGCCGGTAAAACATATCCAATACTGATGATACTTATCACTGCATTTGTATAAATGAGAGCACCCAGTGCCGCAATTTTTAAGTTGAATTTTCCAAATCCTAAAAGAATTGGAGTTTGTATAGGCACTATAAAAATGATTTTCTGAATATTTCAAGTAAATTATTATTCACCTGTCTTTTCAATTGCATCTTGTACAACATTTTCTTGCAGCTGACCCTCTGTAAGTAAAATATAAATAATTTTTTAAAACTTCATAGAAATTTTCATCTCAAAATCCTATCCAAATTATCCTATCTGCACTTTACAATGAAAAAAATACTTATTTCATTACGTTTTTATGTATAAAATTATATATTCCATCCTCAGATTTCCTACTGAAAGCTTATTTCTTAGATTTTTTACTTACTCATTGCATTTTTCATTTCGCAGGAAAGACTGACGCTTACTTTCCACACAACACACTGAACATGTTCTAATAAAATTAACATTATCTCTTACGTAGGCAAGCATCCAGATAGGTGTAGACTATACATAAATTAACTATTAAATTTATACCGATTAAAGTTAGCAGTACCAAATATATTTTTTTTAAAATTTCAAAAAATTTTCTGACCTCTGTATGAAAGATTCGCTCCTGAGCAGTGAGAAATTTTATAAAAATCAAATAATTATCTATTAATGAATGCATATAAATTTGCAAAAAAAATTTTATCGCTACTTGAAGAACTTGGAACATATTATGATTCGAAATTTGAATTGAAAGTTTTAGTTTCTATACATCTATGAATAAAAAATATTTTTGCCTGAATTCTAAACTCTGAACACTGTACAGTCAACTCAAAAATACTAAAAGATGAATGTCTTTTAAGCGTAGTAATTTCGTTTGTAATAAAGCTAATTTATTTCATTTTTCAAGAAATTAAATCAAATATTAATAGATTAGAATCTCATGTAATGTGAACCGGAAGATTATGACAAATGTGTAAAGCCGCTTCCAATTCTCTTTGAATTTCTGCCGACAATTTTTGAATGTGTCTTCTCATACAGTATTCGTCAACCGGAAGGCCCTGAAATAATTTTGATGAAATTTGAAATTGTTCGAAGATATTATTTTGCGAGAATAGATCGCAGTCACTCTAGTGTTAAATGTTGTAAATATTTTTTAATTCGTTAGATATTTTGCATGCGTATGTACGTATGCACGTGGTGCATTATACAAATCTATTTAAAATTATTCCAATATAAATTTCTGACTTTAAGAACTAGTTTCAGAATCTACTATCTACGCAAATTTCCAAATACAGTGTTACAATTCAATTTCAAAATAATAGAAAATAAAATGTTTTAGAACAATTTAAAAATATTTTCTCGAATGCAACAATCTAAAAATTCAAAATTGTTGAAAGAATAGAAAGTATATTACTTTGACAATTTCATAATTTCCGTCTTTGCAGTGAACCGGAAAAGTAAAAAAGATTCCAACTGGAACCCCATAAGAACCATCAGATAAAATCCCCATACAAGTCCATTCGTTAGTTGTTCCTCTAAATAAAATTTTACAGTGATCTGCCAATGCATACGCTACTCCTTTTGAATAACGAGATCGGGCTAGAGCTCTTCTCATTATCTAATTTTTAAAAAATAGGAAAAAAAATTAATAAAAATTGTAAATTAAATCCGAGGGGGTTGACAATTCGTGAAGTTAGGTGTACACTTGTAATGAAATCCGATAAAGTTTCCTGAAATATCTGAAATCTGAAATATCTGAAGTCACATGAAGTTACATGATGTTACTTGAATAAAAATCGACCAAATTTTAATTTTAAGGACTCTTACTTGTAGGAAATTTCAAGGCGCATCTTTTTTTCCTCTTGCAAAGATTTGTAGGTTTTGTAGTTTTTGAAGTAAGTGGTAAAAAGTAGATTTTTCAAATACGAAAAATTTCAATCTTTTTTCACTTCAACTCGCGCTAACTTAGCCAATTTTCAGAATATTTCGATTTTATTAATACTAAATCACGTGTTTAAGTCTTCTGAAAATATATAAGGAGGAAAAACGTAAATATTTTAATAAACAAAAAAGTTGTTAATTTGGTTTGAGACTTTGTAAAAATAATGAATTTCAACATTCAAGCGCTTCGTTTATCGCGCGAATTTTAAGCAACGGCAAACTTCCGGTGAGAAAGTTGTTGATCAACGTTGAAAGAAGTTTTCTGGAAGGTTTTAGCACGATCGGATTAATGGTTAAAAAACTATGAATGCTTTGAATTGCATGCGGCAATCTTAACGCTGCCCGATGCTCATGCCTCCGTGGTTACGAAAATGTTGCAGCGGATGATATGAACGTATTAATTAATTAATAGGGTATTAACTAAAGTGAACCTATCTCAATAATAAAACTTTTGCAGCTTTCTAAAAAATAATCCATTCCCTGATTCCTTAATTTATAGCATATTTTAGAAGAGAACTACAAATGGTTGCCATTACTTGTTTTGGTATCCGATTTGACCTTCATATCGTCCGCTATAACACGTTCGTAACTGAGGAGGCACGTGCATCGGGCAGCATTAGATTGCCGCTTGCAATTTAAAACATTCATAGTTTGTTAACCATTATTCCGATTGAGCTAAAACTTTCCAGAAAACTTCTTTTGAACTTTTTATCAATAACTTCAAAAACTACAAAACCTACAAATTTTTGCTAGGGGAAAAAAAGATGCGCCTTAAAATTCTGTACAAACATCAATCCATAAAATTAAAATTTGACCGATTTTGAAAGTTGACCTTCAGGACTATTCTTCTCAAGCTAAATCCACGCGTATCCCCTTTTGATCGGGAGAAGTTCAATTCTCATGAAGTCAGTGAATTCTTCATAAATTCCTGAAGTCACTTTAGGTCACTTGAAGTAACTTTAATTAACTTTAATTTACGAGAATTCTCTTGATAATTCACTGGAAGTCCCTTGAAATCTCCTGAAGTCAGTCTGGCACTTAAAAGTTTCAATTTTGGTCCCTCATAATCTTTATAAAATTTGAAATAGATCGATCAATATCCTGAGGTTCCGCAAAGCAATATAAGTTCCTAAATTTGTTTAAGCATGCAAAAACGTTATCACACTCAAAATTTACCTAAAAAAAAATAAGAATTCAGCTTGAATGGAATTCAGTTTGAGTGCGAGAAAGATTCTGCATGCTGAAAAAAAATTTAAGAGCGTATGCATAGCTTTTAAAAATTATTTTAGTTATGTAAGCTTCATAAAAATTAGATTTTGTCTAATGAACAAAAAAACTAAAAATGTTTAAATCTGAAGATTTTGAAAAATCGGATATATTATAGATTACGAAAAGTAAATAATATTAGCGATTTTCGCAAAAGTCTGAGAATTAAGAATATTTGATCTTTATTTAATTCAGGGTCTGGCCATTTTAATAATTAAAATCTTCTGAATTTCTTCCAGGTAAATTTTGAATACAAAGCTTTTAAAAATTATTTTGGTCTTACGATGGTTATAAAAATAAGATTTCGTACTAGAAAAACTGAAAATAGTGAAGTCTTACAAGATTTTTCAAAATTTGGCATATTATGAATTTAAAAAAATCAATATTAGCAATTTTTTAAAACTCTAGAATTGCGAATATTTAAAAACATATTCTTGCTCCGCGGAAACTTGGAATATTAATCGATCTATCGCAAATTTTACACAGATTATAAAGGACCGAAAATGAAACTTTTTAGTGCTTGGTTGTTTTTGATTTCGAATCTTTTTTTCGACTCACCCTACTGGGTAGTGAGACCAATAAACACTTCGCAGAATTAATGAAGTCTCGTGAATTTTGTAAAATCTCCTGAAGTCAGTGAATTTTCAGAAAATTTTCCGAAATCTTTGAAAATCTCCAGAAGTCGCGGAAGTTTCTTGCAATCTTCTAAAATATCTGAAATCATATGAATTCGAATGAATTCACATAAAGTCATTTGAAATAACTTGAATTCATTTAAAATCACTTGAAATCACCTGAAGTTTCTTAAGTCATTTGAATTCACATGAAATCACATGAATTCACATAAAGTCACTTGAAATCACTTGAATTCATTTGCAGTCACTTAAAATCACCTGAAATATCTGAAGTCATTTGAATTCACATGAATTCACATGATGTTATATGAATTCACATAAAGTCACTTGAAATCACATGAATTCACATAGTCACTTGAAATCACTTGAATTCATTTGAAGTCGCCTGAAATCACCCGAAATAGCTAAAGTTATTTTAATTCACATGAAGTCATATGAATTCACATAAAGTCACGTGAAATCACTTGAATTCATTAAAAGTCACTTAAACTCCCCTGAAGTCATATGAATTCACAAGAAGTGACATGAAGTCACATAAATTCACATAAAATCACTTGAAGTCTCCTGAAATATCCGAAGTCATTTGAGTTCACATGAAGTCACATGAAGTTACATGAATTCACATAATGTCACTTGATACCATCTGAATTCATTTGAAGTCACTGGGAATCACCTGAAATATCTCAAGTCATTTAAATTCACATGAAGTCACTTGAAATCACTTGAATTCATTTGCAGTCACTTAAAATCACCTGAAATATCGGAAGTCATTTGAATTCGCATAAAGTCACATTAAGTAAGATGAATTCACATTAAGTCATTTGATATCACTTGAATTCATTTGAACTCATTCGAAATTATCTGAAGTATCTACAGTCATTTGGATTCACATGAACTCATATGAATGCACATGTCGTGACATGGTGTCACACGAATTCACATAAAGTTACTTGAAATCACTTAAATTTATTTGAAGTTACCTACATTCTCCTGAAGTCACTTGAAGTCACCTAAAATATTCGATGTCATTTGAATTCACACGAAGTCACCATTACGTTACATGAATTTACATAAAGTTACTTGAAATCACCTAAAATATCTGAAGTAATTTGAATTCACATAAAGTCACTTGAAATCACTTGAATTCATTAGAAGTCACTTGAAACTACCTGAACTCACATAAAGTCTCTCGAAATAACTTGAATTCATTTGAAATCCCTTGAATTCATTTGAAATCACTTAAAATCACCTGAAATATCTAAAGTCATTTGAATTCACTTGAAATCACATTGAGTAAGATGAAATCACATGAAGTCACTTGATATCACTTGAATTCATTTGAACTCAATCGAAATCCCCTGAAATATCTAAAGTCATTTGAATTCACATGAATTCACATGAAGTAACATGATGTTACATGAATTTACATAAAGGCACTTGAAATCACTCGAATTCATTTGAAGTCACTTGAATTCTCCTGAAGTCACTTGAAATAACCTGAAATATCCGATGTCTTTGAATCCACATGAAGTCACATGAAGTTACATGAGTTCACATAAAATCACTTGAAATCACTTAAATTTATTTGAAGTTACTTGAATTCTCCTGAAGTCACTTGAAATCACCTAAAATATTCTATGTCATTTGAATTCACACGAAGTCACATGACGTTACATGAATTTACATGACGTTACTTGAAATCACCTAAAATATCTGTTGTAATTTGAATTCACATGAAGTCATATGAATTCACCTGGAGTCACATGATGTGACATGAATCCACATAATGTCATTTGAATTCTCCTGGAATCACTTTATATCACCCAAAATATCCCATGTCATTTGAAGTCACTTGAATTCACATAAAGTCACTTGAAATCATTTGAAAAATTTTGAAGCAACTTGAATTCTCTTGAAGTAACTTGAAATCACCTAAAATATCCCCAGTCATTTGAATTCACATGAAATCACATGCATTCACATAAAGTCACTTGAAATCACTTGAATTCATTTGAAGTCACCTTAAATCATCTGAAATATCTAAGGTTATTTGAATTTACATGAAGTCATATGAATTCACATGAATTCACATAAAGTCACTTGAAATCACTTGAATTCATTAGAAGTCACTTGAAACTACCTGAATTCACATAAAGTCTCTCGAAATCACTTGAGTTCATTTGAAATCACTTAAAATCACCTGAAATATCTAAAGTCATTTGAATTCACATGAATTCACATAAAGTCACTTGAAATCACTTAAAAAAATTGGAAGTATCTCGAATTCTCCTGGTGTAACTTGAAATCACCTGAAATCACTTGAAATTATATGAAGTCACTTGATATCACTTGAATTCATTTGAACTCATTCGAAATCATCTGAAGTATCTAAAGTCATTTGATTTCACATGAAATCATATGAATTCACATGACGTAACATGATGTCACATGAATCCACATAAAGTCGCTTGAAATCACTTAAATTCATTTGAAGTCACTTGAAATCATTGGAATTCTCTTGAAATCTCCTGAAGTCAGTGAAATCTTCTAAAGTCATTGAAATATCCTAAAGTATCTTGAAGTCAGAAGTAGGTGTACACCCGATCGGTTGAGTTGTCAACCTCTCGATTAAACTCAATTATTCGAAATAAATTTTTTGTAAAATTCAATTATTGTTAAATATTTGATTTCTGACGTACAAAATCATTTATAATGCTGAAGTCGTACATGAGTATGAAAAAGTATTAAAAGTTTACAAATTCACAACGTACATCTAAAACTAAAAATTAAACGGGATTTATTTACGTGAGGAAAATCTTTTTTCAACCAAGCTTTCTTTGTTTCAGCTATAACTGGCTCCCCATTCTTAAAAGTTGAAAATTTCAAATCGGGATAAAATCGTTTTCCATTCGATCCCCATGGTATAATATTCCTAATTTCATCTGAATTTCTATGAAGTTTCACACAAACCTAAGCAAATATTTTAACTTAAAATTGTGAAATTTTATACAAACAAAATACTAAAAAAATTACTTGTGCTGCTACAATTCTCGACGAAATTAAGGCCAAACTCGTAATATTTTTTGAAGGTATAGACTTTGCACACTCATTTATTATACTCGCTTCCGTATTTCCTAAAGTAATTACTTTCACGTCTTTTTTTGCGAACAAATCTATTGCCACTGCCTGAAAAATTATGAGTTTAAATCGAGAGAAGGTAGAAAAAAATAATTATATTTCATACATGAATCTTTGCAGTTTGAACTGTTTCTTCAAAGAATGGATCATTGACTTCTTCTTCACTAAAATTATAACCTCTAGCCCTGCCAATTGAAAATACAACATCCGCATCTTTGAAGGCTTTAGACACCTCATGTGAAACTTGAATTTCTATGTTTAAATTAGATAAATTAAGTTTTTCATTAAATGAAAATAAATAAGTAATTTTAGAACATCACTAATTTTATAAGAAAAATTTCTACCAGTTAAAATATTAGGTGCACACGCAGTAACTTCAATTACAAGACTGTTTAAAAATCTTGAATTCTTAAGTGAATCGTACAAACTTATGATAATTTCCTGATTTTGTCCAAAAACTTCATCCTGTAGAATACGATAAATAAGGGAACGGGCGATTGACGTCGAAGCTTCAGTAATTACAATTCGCGGTATAAAATTTTCTTTTTTCAAAAAAGAATTATTAAAATTTTCAATTTGCTTTAACCAGCTTGAAAGATCGCTTTGTAAATTCATGAGGAGAAAAAAAAACTTTTCCTCATCTAATATGTAATCAGAAATTTTATTTGCTAAATGCAATCCAATGTAATCGGTTCTTTTTTTTTAACTTTTCTCTCCTCACTTCAGTGCATAAAATATTATTTTGTCGAAAACTTGTTGACTGATTACCCTTTTGAATCACCTGTGACTTTGATAATTGGATTGGTAAATTCTGCAGTTTGAAAATTAAAAGTATCATTTTCAAAAGTTTTAATTTGAAATTCAATTAAATACAATTTTGAAAAATAAACTTATTTATCCCTCGAATAAACTAGTTTAATAAAAATTCCTTTCTTTCTAAGTATCTTATACTTTATTAAAATCATCTGTAGTCAAACTACATGGACGGATGAAAAGGACGGACTTTCAAAAATTCTTTGAAGCTCACTTCTAAATTTCAAATAGCCTTTAAGTCCTAAGATTATTAATCGCCTTCTCCAAAATATCCTTTTTAATCCTCGGATAATCAGGACTCAGTTTCAGAACTTCATTGCAAGCATCAATAGCATCTGCAAAGGCTTTGCTCTTCAAACAGCAATACGCTAATTTAAATCCCATCGAGAGTTTCGATTTCCCTCCGAATTTCCAGGCCTGTCCATAACGTGCCGCAGCTTCTCTATAATTTTGTTCCTTCTCAGCAATAAATCCAGACAATTCATGTGCTCGAACACAAGTAGCATTATGCTGAAGAGCTCGTCTCAATAATTCCTTAGCCAAATCGTACTTATTTGACTGAACGTATATGTCAGCTAGTAATAACCAACACCGTTCTAAATATTCTGCATCTTCGAAAGTCCATACATTTTTGCTCACACGCTTTAAATGATTTCTGGCTCGAGGAGTTTGTTTCAAGAGAATGTGAGCCATCGCCAATCCTAAAGCTGGACCAACATGGTCTCTGAGAGATTCTTCACTAGCCATCGCTGTACAATCATGCATTGCTTTTTCGATATTGTATTTTTGCTTGGAAGCGAGGAGAAAAAAATCTCCTAAGAGCCGATGCGTCAAGGATTCATGAGGACTTCCAGTTGGGAAAAGCTCCTTCAATAGACGCTGTGCGGTTTTTAAGGCCATGGTTCTTGAATCTTGATATTCTTCATCTTCGTCGTTGAAGGCTTCGTTGGAAAGAGGAGAGTCATCGTCAGGATCCAAACAGATTTCTATCATGTTGTAAATTGCCTGCTGGCCCCATTCCGGATCACGTCGGGTTGCATTGAAGTTTCGAAGAGCAGAGTTTAATTTCCCAGTTCGCCAGTTTAATAATCCAGAGCAGTAGTAGAAACCGGCCTCTTGTTTCAGGGGATCCATTGCCTTTTCTGCTCGGGAAAGCCACTCTTCAAGATCATCCATGCTTCCTGACAATTAATTTAATTATTATTTTCAACATCATTGGTTCTCGGTTTTTCAATAGATATACTTAAATTTTCAGTTACCTGTCCGCCGTGAAACTTCAATCAATCTCGCCAAAGCAGTCCAATAAGTTGGTCTCTGGAGCAGAAGCTGACGAAAGTAAACTGCGGCAGTTTCAAAATCTACTTTCCTGAAAGCCAAATCAGCCATCATGACTGAAGCTGCTTCGTTGTTGGAATCAGCTTTCAAAAGAGTCATGCAAGTTTGTTCACATTTGTCCAAGTCATTAACCTGAAACAAGAATAAATTACTTTGCAATTGAAGACAGATCAATCAATAGGTCGAAATATTAATGAATCAGGAATAATTACCTGCATGTAAAGTTTTGCGAGAGACAGAAGAGCAGTGATATCATTAGGTTTGTAACTCAAAGCTTCTTTATAGAAATCAATCGCCTGATCGAATTCTCTCAAAGTAGTTGCGTGCTCAGCCATGTACAAACAAATTTCCGTCAAAGATTGTTTTCGGGTTATCGAGTCAGCTGAAGTCGCTGCTC
This sequence comes from Melikaiella ostensackeni, assembly GCA_032362435.1. Lineage (NCBI taxonomy): Eukaryota > Metazoa > Arthropoda > Insecta > Hymenoptera > Cynipidae > Melikaiella > Melikaiella ostensackeni. The sequence continues at coordinate 13,006,691 of JAUMHM010000048.1, forward strand.
GTTGAATGTATCTATTTTGATTATCTTTTGCGTCTTTCAAAGTGGAGAGTGCACCTTTTATATTCCCACTTCTTTCTCGAACTTTGGCAAGCAAAAGCAATTGTTTCCCTCGGATTTCCAAGTCTTGTAGATCAGAACCTGCAGGGCCAACTACAAAAATAATGATAGTATTTATTTATTTAATCTAATTATGAAGTGCATTATCAAATAAACTTTTGGTTTATTTTGGTTCTTCTTACTTCGTAATTCTTGCAACAGTCTCGTTTCTGCTTTCTCATACATTTTAAGCTTCATGAACAACTCAGCCATGTCGAGTTTCAACTCTCCAAATTCCTTTTGCTTTATAATATGCTCGTAATATTCAATCGCTTTTTCGTACTGATGGGTTTTTACCAAGGCTCTTCCCATTTTTCGAGCCAAATTTTTATCACCAGCATTGCTTCTTAATGAATGTTCATAAGCTTCAATTGCTCTTTCTGGTTCTTGGATTGCAATGTAAGCATCGCCGAGCATGCTGTAAGTTTTGGAACCTGGACAATTTTCTACCAAGTCTCTGTAAATTTGATTATACATTGGAATGAGTGCGATATAAGGGAATTAGTTAAAGAACAAAAGAAAGTGTGAAATATTTTGAAACTGAGGAAAACTCTCACCTAAAACATCTTGCAAATGCATCTCGATCCTTTCTATACTTCAAATAAATCTCTGCCAATTTCGTATGAGCTTGTAAGTAATAAGGCTCACCAGGAGAAACTTTCGATAAGAAATTGACAGCCTTGTCAACATCTGCCATTTCCAAACACAGCTCTGCATTTGCAATAATCAGTCTTCCCTCCTCAACAGTGTCTTTTAATTTAATCCCAGCTTCTTCAATCAGTAACAAAGCCTCACGAAAATTCCTCATCTTGATATAAGCAAATATCAATTCAGTGTACAATGTAGCCTTATCAGAAATTGAAATCTGAGCCTGGACACTACTCTTATCTCCAGGTTTCATTCCAGCAAAGGTCATCGCCGTTCGGAAATTCTGAATGCAGGCTTCCAGATCTCCATTTTCCTTCGCAACCATTCCTAGAATCATGTGATAAATCGGATTATCTCTGACCCTAAAATTGTAACTCAATCCAACTTCCAAAGTCTGTGATACCAATTGGTATTGACCCCTATGAACGAGAATTTGGGCCATTAACAAATGTGCTGTCGCATTGGTTGGATCTACAAAATCCAAGAGTTTCTTTAAGGCAGTCAAAGCTCCTTCAAAATCTCCATTTTGCATTCGAACCTTCCCCAACATTAGCAAAGCACTTCCAAACCCTGGACAGGCTTCAGTTATTTTTTCCAAAAGTGCCAAACACGGTTTTTTATCCAATTCCTGATTAATTAATTCCGATTTGTTCTTCAATCCTGAACTATTTTCGATATCAGTTAGAGCACCACAAGGCGAATGTTGCAAGTGTTCATTAACGATCTCTAAACAAAGATCCGGATTTAATCTTTTCAGATACTCATAGCCATAAGAAAAGCCGTCGCAGTTCTTTCCTAAAATTGTCGCAGCTACGTCCAAATTCTGCAAAGCTTTATTTGCATCCGAACTGGATAAAATTGCAGACATGTAGAGAATTTCAGCACAAGGAGTGTGGGATTGCAACTCCATTAGAAAATCGACCTGCTGACGAGCCAAGTCCTTTGCACTTGGCGATGATTCTAACAACTGACAATGTGCCAATCCTGTCAAGGCCGCAAAAGAAGATTCATCGATTCGAATAGTGTTTTGATACCAACGCTCAGCGTCTTTAATTTTTCCCATTAAAATACAGAGGTTTCCTAACTCTACCATCAGTTCACCACTTTGCGTATTCTGATGCGCCATCTTCTCTGTAATTCTAAAAAGTTCTGTTAAAATATCCTTATCCCTGCCCGCAATCCTCGAAAAAAGTTGAATGTTCTCGTTCAAGAGATTCACATTCCTTGCTTCGACGATAACCATGTTTCTGAACAATTGTTGAACATATTTCACACCTTCTGCGTAATCGCCATCTCTACAGAGAGTCACGAAAGTTTTTGCCTTCATCGCATCAAGACTGTTTTTATCGATAATTTGAATTCGATTCGCAGTTTCGAGAACCTGTTCCCATTCCTTCATGGCGAGTTGGTTCACCATTTTCTCGACGAGGGGAAAACTGTACTTGGGGTAGCGAACAATAAGAGAATTTAGGATTGAAATAGCACCTGGATGATCACCGTGAAATTCTTTGAACTTTGCAGAACCTAGCAGAGCGTTCAAGTGCTTGCTGTTGGACTTAAGAACTGTTTCGAAAAAATTGGTTGATCTTCCAAAGTTGCTTCGACTGTTGAGGTACAAGTCTGTCCACCCTTTGGCAATTAGAACATTAGGGTCTGAGGAATCGATTTTGAAAGCTCGATCTGCGTATTCCTTGGCCTTATCTGGCTTTCGGATTAAAATGAGTATCATTGCTGATAGAGACAATGCAGCTGGAGAAGCTTTTCTTCTATCTTCTCTGATTTTTGCGTCGATTTGAGCAGCTGCAGTTCTATCAACACTCCCAGTGGATTTGTGAACTAAACTTTGAACAAGCAAAGCGGAAAGGCCTAGATCACCATGGAGAATTATTCCGGTAACTTCCTTCAAGGCTTCTCGACTTTGATTAGTCAGGTGAAGTGATAAAGCGAGGAGGATTCTTAAACGATCGCTGGTTGGAAATGCATCGGTCGCTTGCTTGGCATGAGATAACATCCCATTGTAATAATACTGTCTGCAAAACCACTCGATAAGGCTTTCGTATTCTAGTTCCTCCATTTTAATCGATTTCTGGAGATTATCTATATTCTTTATGATGATTTATAACTTTTGGATCAAGAGACAGTTGGGATTTAGTTTTCAGGCGGAGAAATCATGAATTCTTCTGGCTCTGGTATTTCGTACACGGCATCGGCATCAGGGACTTCTGAATACGGTCCTTCTAATACGTGTGGAGGTCCGACAACTAGTTCTTCGAGATCAGGATTCTTTATAGCTAGATAGTATTTTTGAATATAAACACATGTCAGGTACATGTGGTAATTATTTACGATGGCATATGTAAAAGCTGCCTGAAATCATAACGTTGTTGAATTAATTGACTAAACTATAGAAATAATTATACTAATATAATTTTCCACTGACAATTGAATCAATGCAACTTTACCTCTGTTAAACGTTGTGCCAATCTTTCTCCCTGATGTTCTTTGGGAACGCTGATTGTCCGGAAATCCATAATCTCTCCATCTTTTTTATATGTCAATACAGCTCTTCCTGTGAAAAACACGAAGGGGCTAAGTCTACGTTAACGTGAAAAAATTTACGAAGTCCGTAATATAAGGCTTTCAGTTTTCAAGGTTTTTAGTTTTGAAGTTCTAAGAAAACTAAATAAAAGTGTATTGTGTATCCTTAAAAAGTATAAAGGAAACTGAACTTTCAGGGCACAATAATAATGTCATACAATGTAAGTATCTGGAAATTACACATGTCTGTTAAAAGAACTTAAGTTTATTAGAAATTTGACGAATAAAAAAATTAAAATTCGAATTTTATAACATTTTTTCTGACCTTTCAAAAGTACATGTCCGAACTCCTTACGGTATCAATATTTTATAATATTAATTCAGATATTTTTAATACTTAAATCGTTACTTTGATGATTCCGAGCATTTGAAGCATAAAAAGTTATTTTTAACTTAAGATAAAAAATTTATCAGCTAAAAAATTTGAAACTTATAGATTTAAAAAGACTTCAAATTTCAACACTTTCAAAGTTGAGAGTTTTCTTAAAATTGTTAACATTTAACTCTAATGGTTTCCAGTTTTAAAGCGTTTTAATTTGGTTTTCCCAAAATCTTGAAATTTTTAGCAAAATATAACTAAACATTTCCGTTAAAATTTCTTTCTTTAAAAATTACAAAGCAGAAGCCACCCAAATTCAACACTTTATTTTGAAGAATTAACTAATTCAAGAATTATGGAAATTTCAAAAGATTGCAATGAATATTAAATAGTTTAAAGGATTTTCAAGGGATTTAAAATTATTTTAAAATATTTATTCAGAATCCAAAATATTCAAAGTTAAACATTCCCAAATTTAAAGCAGCAAATAAGTTAATATTTAAAACCTTCGAAACTAATAATTAAAGAAGTATTTTACAGCATTTGAAAATTAAACATTCTAAATTCTGTGCTTTGAAATTTAAATGATTCAAAAACTACAATAATTTTGAATTAAAACCTTCAATATTAATGAATTTTTAATTAAAAACAATAAAAATTGAATAATATGTTGCATGTTAAAGGATTATCGATAGCCTGAAATTCTTGTCATGCCAATAATATTTATAATATTTGTTATTACAAAAATTAAACCAAATAATCGAAAATTAACTATAACATCTTGAACAGAAATTGAATAGTGTCAGAAAAACTTCAAATATTATAAAAATTGTATGACTTTTCTCTTTCTAAATCTTTCAAGACTATACATTTTAAAATGAAAAGTCTTACTTGTTGCTTAGCTTTTAGTTTGAAACTTTCAAAATGTAATTATTTCAAACTGGAATCGTTTAAAATTAAACAACCTTGAATTGAAAGCATTTGAAATTGAATAATTTTATACTGAAACATTGAAAATGGTTTCGTTTAATTCTGAAATATTAAAAAATTGTTGCATTTGAATGTAATTATATTTTATGGTTAAAAAAATAATTATATCCAATGCTTAGGTAAACAATTTTAAGCTGATGAATAGTCATGCAATTTCCAGTTTAAAGCGTTTTAAACAGAAAGAGTTTGTAATTAAACAATTTTGAACTAAAGCCTTGAAATTTCAATACAGATCCAAATTAAAAGACTTTGAAATTAGACACTGTACAAATGAGAAACAATAAAGATTGTATAGTTTCAAAGTGACAGCCTCCGGAATAGAATAATTATTATTTTTAGACCTGGAAGCTTGAATAATAATCTTAGTACTAAGCTTTTACAACTAAAAATTAGGAGACTTATCAGGTGCAAAAATTAACCAATTTCAAACTAAAATTGTCCAAAATTGATTTATTTTGAATTTGAAGTGATCGGAATTGCGCAATTTAAAAATGAAATCTATCAACAAATGAAAATAAAAAATGTTTTTAATTAGTAACAGTTAAAATTATAAAATGTGTAAATAATGCATCAAAATTAACAATTTAATACTTAAATATTCAAAATTGAACATTTTTAAAAATTATTAATTTGAAAAATCAAGTCTCCAAATTTAATGGTTATAAAACCAGGCATCTCTAAAAATCAAATAACTGCTCTTAATTAAAAAAAAAAATATTCTACGTCGAGCATTTTACCAAGAATACTGAAATTCTACAATTTTAAACAATTCAAATTTGAAAAGAAAAAATGCTAAATGTTTATATTATAAATCCAAATTTTTACATTCTCATCAGAGAATGTATTAGATTTGTGTATAATTTGACCCCCCCCTTTTTTTGGTCAAATGTCCACGTTTTGAGACCCCCTGTACCCGGAAAACATGTTTTTACTAATGTGTCTGTCTATCCGTCTGTCTGTCTGTGGGTCTGTAGATTTTTAGTTTGTGAGCACGATAACTTTCGAAAGAATTGACCGATTGAGTTAACCTTTGGTATACTCTTTGAGTGTCCTGAAATGAAGGCCAAGTTCGTTAGCCAGCCATTTTGGACAAAAATTCGAAAAGTGGGAGCATTTAAAAAATTTTTGAGACTACTTTTTTCTCAAATTTACAAATTCCATGTCCGGATATTCATAGTACTCAGAAAGTCAAACAACTTATCCTCATGACTTTTTTCGCTAAAAAGAAAATTGTGAGAATTATAGCATTTACAAAATTCAAAAAAAGAAATGAAAATAACAATCTTAAGCCAAACAATGCAGGATATGAAAAAAAAGTCAAGAAAGGAAAGACATTACCTTTTGAATGCCTACAAGATTGTCATAACAACTTTTTGAATTTTCTTGAGAAATCGAAAAGTCAAATTTTGAGCCAAATAACGCGGGATACAAAAGAAAATTGAGTTATCAAAATTGTTGCTTTCACGAAGACCTGAAAACTTGCTTCTAAACATTTTTTCGTAGGAGGCATAGTTTGTATTTTAGGTACAGAAAATGGTATTGGAATATTTTTATTTTAATTTTTGAGTCAAGCAACTAGAGATAAGAAAAAAATAGTCAAAAAAGTAGAATTTGTGCTTTTAAAAGGTCAAATAAAATTGAGCCCCTGGATGCAATAACTCGCTGAGCGCTCGAAAACGCGTAAAAGTATTGTCTGCGCGGTGACA
>JAUMHM010000048.1:13073848-13084449 GCA_032362435.1 Melikaiella ostensackeni
ACAATAATCTTCATTAGTTATTTACTCAGTCAGTCGTAGAACATCGTAAAGAATATTTCTTGTAAATTTCATCAAAAAATTCCAAGAATTGGCTGAGTTACGGGGAGTTGTAGTCAAAAAAGGAAAAAAGAAATTACCTAAATAATGGGTTTTTTAGGTTCGCTTTGAAATGGCAAAAGCTACAACTTTCTAATCAAAAGAAAAAGATGCGCAATTAAGTTTCCTATAAGAATATGTACTTTTAAAATCAAAGTTCTAAACTTTGAGGCCAGTCAACGAAGAACAAATCTCACCCTAGCTTAGAATTAGATCTAATCAAGCTGAATTTTTTGGATGCCTTCTAGATGGTATGCTCAACCACCAAAAAAATTTCAGTAACTGTAAACCTTCAGTTTTTTTATAATAATGCAAAATAGCAGAAAAAAATACATTTTTGAAGTTTTTCTTATCTTTCGTTGAAACGTTTACTTTTATTGAAAAATACTTAAATAGAAAAATGTTCGGCATCTTATTTTTCACGAATAAAGTCCTTTTGAATGTTTTGGATGATTGATCGTTTATCTAAAAACGGAGGGAAAAGTATGACTTTTTACACAAATATTCTTTCCTCATTCATCAATCGTTACGAATGCTTCTCTTAATACCAGTAAATTTAATTGTCCCTAAAGACATTTCTCTAAGTTACCTACCACCTCAAATAAGAAAAATTTCAAAAAATTTAATAACAACTTAGTCAATTTTCTTCATTCATTTTCAGGATTAAATTTGGTACACTTAGCTTGGTGCCTGAGAGTAGAGACTTCGTGGAACGCTTGCTTCAAATGTGTATAAGATATCTGCAAAGTTTCAATCATTTTCCATACTTTTTCCTCATTAAAAAAAGGCTTTAATGAATCTATGTCAAATCACTTGGAAAGTTCTAGCTTCCTACACTCGCTTCTAGATCATAACGAGGTGCGGCTACTGTCTAGATTTTTTGCCTGCACTGAGGGAAAGAAACAGTTAGGAGTTTTAAATCTTGTACCCTTTTGAAAAAAGGCTTTAATGAACGTATATCAAATCCCTTGGAAAATTCTAGGTTTACACACTTGCTCCTAGGTCATAACGAGGTGCGGCTACTGTCTAGATTTTTTGCCTGCACTGAGGGAAAGAAACAGTTAGGAGTTGTAAATCTTGTACCCTTTTGAAAAAAGCTTTGATGAACCTACATCAAATCTCTTGGAAAATTTTAGGTTCCTACACTTGCTCCTAGGTCTTGACGAGGTACGGCTACTGTCTCAATTTTTCACCTGCATTGAGGGGAAGAAACAAAAGTTGTAAATCTTGTGCCCCCTTGCAGTGGCTTCAAGTGTCCTGGTACCCAAGCCTCAGACGGCTGAAGTCTAAATTGTCATCTTGAATTTTCCTTAGTAAATTCGAGTACAGTCTAGCACAGTAGTTTCTCTCTCATTTATTCTCTCTACACATATTCTAAATTTTCTTTTATAATTTTTACTGATACTGAATATGACATTGAATACACCTTTTGCTGTGCAAAATTCAGGATTTATAACAAATACCCTTATCAATAAAAATATCCCCAAAAGTAGGAAATTCTAAGGAGAAGAGTTTGCTCCAATTTTTAAAAGACAAATCGATTCCCTCGTCTATGATTGTTACTAAAATCGAATGTTACATTGAATATCACTTTTCCTAGAACTGTGCTAAAATCAGGATTTATATCAATTACCCTTATTAATAAAAATATCCCCAACAAATACAGGTATATTTATATAAATATTTCTTCGAAAGAAAACTTTCTTAAACTATTTCTGTACCTGACCGTACAGAAAATTTGATATGCCTGCATATAGAAAGCCATGGTAGATTAAATAATTATAAGGAGTAGCTCACCCTTTTCCCTCAGCGTAGGCAGAAAAGTCGAGACAGTAGCCGCACCTCGTTATGACCTACGAGCGAGTGTACGAACCTAGAATTTTCCAAGGGATTTGACATAAGTTCATTAAAGCCTTTTTCAAAGACAAAAAATTATGGAAAATTATTGAAAATTTGCAGATATTTTGTACACATGTGAAGCAAGCGTTTCAGGAAGTCCCTACTCTCTGGTCCCAAGTTCAGTGTGCAAAACTTACCTGTAAACCTGAAGGTGGATGAAACAAATTGACCAAATAATTGGTTTACTGGTGTCAGGAAAAGTATTCATAACGATTCTTTAAACGTTGAATCGATACCAGCCTTAACTATTGTTACTAAAATTGAATATGACAATGAATACACCTTTTGCTAGATCTGTGCAAAAATCAGGATTTATATGAATTAGCCTATCAATAAAAATACCCTTAAAAGTAGGAAACTCTAAGGAAAAAAGTTTGCTCCACTTTTTAAACGCTAAATCGATTTCCTCCTTTACGATTGCTACTGAAATTTGATATGACCAATGAAAAAAATTTACTCAACAAAAAAGATGTACTTCACGGAGATCTACAAAATTCATTGAGACACCTTTTCAAAACAACCAGAAAAAGTACAAGGGAAAAGAACAGGACCCCAGAGTTTTTTATTTTCTGAAATGTGTATTTCACGCTAAGCCCTAAATACATACGCATTCTTATAAAAAAATTTACTCCAAGAAAATTTTTTATTATAAAAATAAATAATTAAAAAAATCATATATGAAATCTCTTAATTTATTCGTTAATATAAAACAAATATTAAAAAGTACACCCATTCAAATTGAAGTAAAAATTAACATTATAATTTAATTAATTAATTAATTTAATGTTTACATTACATTACAAATATTACATTACATACATTACATCACAAACATTATTAATTAAATATTTCTGTGAAAAGAAAACTTTCTCAAACTATTTCTGTACCTCACTGTTCAAAAAATTTGATAGGCCTGCAAATAGGAGGCCACGATAGGTGAAGAAATTTCAAGCTGACCTTTTTCCCTCAGCGCAGGCGAAAAAATCGGGACAGTAGCCGCACCTCGTTATGGCCTAGGAGCAAGTGTAGGAACCTAGAATTTTCCAAGAGATTTGACATAGGTTAATCAGAGCCTTTTTCCGAAGGGGGTACAAGATTTACAGCTCCGGTTTTTTCCCTCAGTGTAGACGAAAAATGGGGACAGTAGCCGCACCTCGTTATAACCTAGGAGCAAGTGTAGGAACCGAGAATTTTCCAAGAGATTTGACATAGGTTCAACAAAGTCTTTTTCCAATGGGGTACAAGATTTAAAACTCATGTTTCTTTCCCTCCGCACAGACAAAAAATCGGGGCAGTAACTGCACCTCGTTATGACCTAAAAGCAAGTGTAGGAACCTAGAATTTTTAAGGGATTTGACATGGGTTCGTTAAAGCTTTTTTTAAGGGTGTACAAGATTCACAGCTCCTGTTTCTTTCCCTCCGCGCAGGCAAAAAATCGAGACAGTAGTCGCACCTCGTTATGGCCTAAGAGAAAGAGTAGGAACCTAGAATTTTCCAAAGGATTTGACGTAGGTTTATTAACGCCTTTTTCAAGAGCGCACAAGATTTACAACTCCTGTTTTTTTCCCTTAGCGTAGACAAAAAATGGGGACAGTAGCCGCACCTCGTTATAACCTAGGAGCAAGTGTAGGAACCTAAAATTTTACAAGAGATTTGACATAGGTTCAACAAAGCCTTTTTCCAATGGGGTAGAAGATTTAAAACTCATGTTCCTTTCCCTCCGCACAGACGAAAAATCGGGGCAGTAGCTGCACCTCGTTATGACCTAAAAGCAAGTGTAGAAACCTAGAATTTTCCAAGGGATTTGACATGGGTTCGTTAAAGTTTTTATTAAGGATGTACAATATTTACAGCTCCTGTTTCTTTCCGTCAGCGTAGACGAAAAATCGGGACAGTAGCCGCACCCCGTTATGGCCTAGGAGCAAGTGTAGGAACCTAGAGTTTCCTAAGAGATTTGACATAGGTTCAACAAAGCTTTTTTCCAAGGGGGTAAAAGATTTAAAACTCATGTTTGTTTTCCTCCGCACAGACAAAAAATCGGGGCAGTAGCTGCACCTCGTTATGGCCTAGGAGAAAGAGTAGGAACCTAGAATTTTGCAAGGGATTTGACATAGGTTTATTAACGCTTTTTTCAAGAGTCCACAAGATTTACAACTCCTGTTTTTTTCCCTCAGCGTAGACAAAAAATCGGTACAGTAGCCGCACCTCTTTATGACCTAGGAGCAAGTGTAGGAACCTAGAATTTTCCAAGAGATTTGACATACAGGTAGGTTCATCAAAGTCTTTTTCCAAGGGGGTACAAGATTTAAAACTCCTGTTTCTTTTCCTCCGCGCAGACAAAAAATCGTCACAGTAGCCGCACCTCTTTATGACCTAGGAGCAAGTGTAGGAACCTAGAATTTTCCAAGGGATTTGACGTAGGTTTATTAAAGCCTCTTCTCAATGAGAAAAAAATGTTGAAAATTATTGAAACTTTGCAGATATTGTATACCCATGTGAAGCAAGCGTTCCACGAAGTCCCTACTCTCAGGCCCCAAGTTCAGTGTGCCAAATTCAAACCTGAAGATGGATGAAAAAAATTGACTAAATCATTGGTTTACTGGTGTCAGGACAAGTATTCATAACGATTCATAAATGGATAAAGAATATTTATGTAAAAAGTTGTTCTTTTCCCCTTTTTTTTAGATAAATGGTTAACTATACAAAAATTCAAATGAACTTTATTCGTGAAGAATTAGATGCCGAACATTTTCCTATTTAACAATATGTGTTTCCATGCAAAAAGCGCCCAAAAGTGTAGCTTTATGGAGTTAGTTCTCGATTTGAAACGATTAGAGAAGTAATAAGATTGATCTAGAAGAAGAACTGGAAAAAGACCAGAGACTGAAAATCAAAACATGTTTGTCTGAAAATAATAAAACGTCGGGGGAGAGATGTTTACTTGTAGAAAGGATCGAGGAAACTGAGGGGAACGTTCTCATCTTCTGCTGAGAGCGATAAAACATATATGTATGCGAGGCTAGTGCACAGACAGTAAAATTCCAAGTTAGATAAAATAACTTTTCAAAGGGAAAGTAATAAAACTTTTTCTTATCTGTTTATTCAAGCCACGAGGAAGGAAAATCTGCTTTTTGCATTATGTATTTATATCTATAGTGTTTATATACCAATTTTTGCGATACAAAACTGTTTCTAGATCTTATTCAGTGAATGATTTCGATAAAAGTGCATCTTGTATTTGAAAAGAAGGAAATTTCGGTCTCCTCTTACTTTGTTGTGCTGGAAGTTCTGAGCGTTCAAATAAACTAAATTTTTTACTGGAGGCTTTGTAAACTAGAAACAGTTCTAAAATGTTTATTCATTTATATTGAGAATAATAGATTATCAAGAGGAACTTAGAATGCATTATTTTAAATTGTAGTTGGAACAACATTTATGGATGAAATAGAAGTGGGGGTCAAATTCTCTTGAATTTCCTTAAATTTTTGTGAATTGACTCCAGTTTTACTAAAATCAATGGAATATTTTGGATTTAAAAAAATTTTGTTCAATTAGTTCCAATTTTTTTGGAATTCATCCGGAATCATTATTAATTTATCCTGAATTCCTTTTAATTCTCTGAAGTTTTTTTTAATTCACGCTGACTTTTTTTGAATTCACTTGAATTCTTATAAATTCGCTCAAATTTTGCTGAAATCATAAAATGTTTGTATTTTTTTTCAATTTATTTGAATTGTTTTTGAAGTCATTTGGGAATCACCCTGAATTCTTATTAAATTATCCTGAATTCTTTTCAGTTCTTTGGAATTGTTTTAATTCACGCTGACTTCTTTTGTATTCACTTGAATTCTTATAAATTCGCTCAGATTTTACTGAAATCAATGAAATTTTTGGATTTTTTTCAATTTATTTGATTTTTCTTTTAAGTCATCTGGAATTCACTTGAATTCTTCTCATTTCACTCAATTCTTCTCAATTCAATGATTTTTTTATGTTTTTTATTATTATTTTTTAAATTCACCGTTAAGTTTTTTAAACTCACCTTGAATTCTTAGGCATTCGATCAAATTCTTTTGAATTCCCTTGAATTCTTCCAAATTCACTCTAATTTTACTGAAATCAATGGAATGTTTTGGATTACATTTTTTTTTTCAATTAATTTGAATTCATTTGGGATTCACCCTGAGTCCTTATTCATTTATCCTGAATTCTTTTAAATTCTTATGCATTCTTTGAAATTCTCTTGATTTTTTTTTAGTTCACCCTGACTTTTTTTGAATTCACTACAATTCTTCTAAATTCACTCGAATTTTATTTCATTCACTGGTTGTTTTCTATTCTTTGATTTTTTTTTCAATTCTCGTAAATTCTGTTGTATACGCCCTGAATTCTGTGCATTCCCAGTCTCCTCAATTCAATGGAAACTTATGATTATAAAAATTTTGTTCAATTCACTCAAATTTTTATGAATTTCATCAAAAATATTTTCGATTAAAAAATGTTTTCAATTTATTTGAATTCATTTGGAATTCAGCCTGAATCCCTATTCATTTACCTTGAATTCTTGAAAAGAAATTTATTGCACCCTGACCCTGTCAATTTTTTTTTTTTTAGTTTTTTTTTAATTCAACGTGAAGTCTTCTAAGGCCACCTCAAATGCTTAGGCATTTCATCAAGTTGTTTTGAATTCCCAGGAATGTTTCTAAATTCACTCCAAATTTAATGTATTAAATGAATTTTTTAAATTTTTTCTAATTGTTTTCAATTCACTTGAATTTGAAAAAATTAACTTGAATTTTTATGAATTTCATGGAACTCTTTTCATTTTCCTTAAATTCCTCTAAATTCACTCAAATTTTAGTTAATTCATTAGTTGTTTTTTTTCAATTCTTGTAGATTCTGTTGCATTCGCTTTGAATTCAGTTCACTCCCAGCCTGCTCAGTTAAATGGAAAATTTTTTATTCTTTATATTTTGTTGAATTCACTAAATTCTTACGAATTTCATCAAAGTGTTTTGGACACCCTTGAATTATTCTAAATTCACTCCAATTTTACTGAAATTAATGGATTTTTTTCATTTTCTGAATTTACCCTGAATTATTCTGAATTTGTCTTGAATTGTTTTGAATTCACTCTGAATCTTTGTGAATTTACCCTGAACTCATTAGAATTCATCTAAAATTGTTATAAATTTCATCGAATTCTTTGGAATTTTTTTTGAATTCTTATTAATTCACATTAGCCACTTTTAGTAACTTTTAATCACTTTTTGGGTTAGAAGTTAGTCACTTTTGGTCACTTTTCTGGTTTAAATAGGTCACTTTTTCACTTGATTCCAGTAAATTAGGCTGTGGCAGACCTGCTAAAATCGTTTAAAGATGTAGCCTTTGTCATATTAAAAAATCTCAAATTGTGTGTTTTTATAGAACGAAAATAAAATAAGAGATTATATCTAACGGCCTGTAAGGCCTATAGAAGTGTATTTTAAGAAAGTAATGAAAAACCGAAATTTCTTTTATCTTTGGAGCCTACACGGAGAGAAGCAAACGTCGATAACCACTGTCCGCGACGTTGATGAACCATGTTTATTGACGAAAAAGTGTGAAAAAGTCTGTCGACGTGGATCATCGACGTTTCAACACTAATCAGCCCTGTTACGCGCAGTGACAACCAATGTTTCTGACATTACAGCGCCGCGCAAGCCTCAGCGATGTTTAGACGTGGCTCAGAAACGTCTCGTACATGGCTGAGCCACGCGTAACGCGTTGTTGAGCGCTGTGTCTGAGCATGACTTGGCCCTTTGCATACGCAGTGGTAAAAAACACCTTACACAGTGTTAACCAATTCATTAAAAGCAAAGGGCATTACAATATATAACATACTAGGAGATTTATCGAAAATTGAAAAATTATATCATCCATACTTTAAAAAAAAACGAATACTTTCAAATTTTCTTATCATTCAGAATTAAATATCATGGACACTAAAAAACATATTACCATTCGGTAATTTTTTTTACAGAAAAGTTTATTAAGGATGTATGATACTTATTATAAATAATGTTGGACGCGTATGATTCTCAATATTCAGATGTACTAGATATACTAGATACTAGATACTAGGTATACTAGATATTCGAGGTTATCACTGATCAGCTGATTGCTATTGCCAAGATACATGCGCAAAACATATGCACAAAGCGTTGCTCTCCCATTCGCGTTAGCGCGGCTAGAACGCGTTTCGAGTGTGGCGATTAGCAACGTTTTGCGCGTGGCTCATCAATGTTTTAACATCGTATGGCGATGTCGTGAGCATTGCTCAAACGTCTGGTGGTTTTTGTTATTTCTAGACGTTGATTAGCGACGTTTGCTTTTCTCCGTGCAGAGATATTTTTTTATCTGAATTTGGACAAAAACGTTGCAAACAATTGACGGATAATTGTAGTTGTTATTTGTTTGTCAGTATTTTACAATAAGTTTAAATCGTGCTAAACGGGATAAGCAAGATTCCCTTATTGAAACCCTACCTTCGAGTAAATTTTTTGGGGGTGATGAATCATTGATAAAATTAATCAAAATGCATGCAACAATGTTAACTAATAATTGAACCATTATCTTGTGGAATTCTTTTTATTTTTATCAAACCCCAATATATTTTCCAGTCTGGTGAAGCCAGCCTTTCTGTCAACCAAAAAATAGAGAATTTTAGTATGCACATTCTCGGAGCTCGTACGAAAAACTAGGTCCAAAAATATTAATCTGCAATATTGGTATTTGACAAATACTTTTCAATGGAAAAAGAAATTTTGAATTTCGTCAATAATTGAGGCAATACCAGCTGTTTGAAAATATCATTATACAGGGTGTGGTAAACTCGTTAAAATTGAGATATAAAAAAATGTTTAAAAAAGCATAAGCTAATTCTTTGACGAATAAGTTCCGTGAACTATTTTCCTTAAGCCCTGTAAAGATCTTATGCGAATTTTTCGCAATTTTTGAAATTATGAGTAAATTTGTGTCGAACTACACAGAAAAAACTCATTTTGAACTTCAGCTAGATTCGCTGTCATGAGCACTGTTAAAACTGAAAAACAACTGAATTGCTTCGCGTATCGCTCAATATGAACGAATTGTCGTTCAGTTTTGACTCAGAACATTTTGACGCCCGTTTTAGGTTCAAAATAAGACTTTATTTTTTCTGTGTAGCCATAACCTTGTTTTCAAGTAAATAATAGCAGTTACAAAAAATATAATGACTCTCCTTTTTCGATGTTTGTGAACATAGACATATATCAATGGCAATTAGGGAGCATCTACATCGAATGACTTTTTTTATATAAGAGAACAGTTGTATAATAATATTATTTACAGCAAAAAAAAATAGAGTGGTCGTTAGTGTTGCGATAAGTCTTACTTTATATTATAGGGTATAAATAAATATAATATAATATATATATATAATAAATATAAGTAAATATAAAATATATAGAAATCGTGCGGGGGGAGGGGCTGCAAAAATTTTAGTGGATGACTTTCTGAAAGTTTGAACAGAAAGAAAAATTCTCTCAGTTCGCACAACGCGGTCAAAGGTGAAAATCACGAAAATTTCAATTTTCTCGTTATTTTCAAGCGAATATTTTTTTCTGATTCGTTTGTACGGGAAAAGTTGTATGCTATGCTATTATAAGTGCCTATGTAATATAGACCGAGGAAAACTATCTTATGTTCGTGAACTCAAGTTAAAATACTGAAAAATGGTAAAAATGGTGAGAAATTTTATTTTTCTCGTTCTTTTTAGGCGAATAACTCTGTTTTTCTGATTCGGGTGAACCGTAAAGGTTGTATACTATGATGATATAAGTTCCTATGCAGTATAGACATCATAAAAAATTGTCTTATGTTCGCAAGGTTCAAGTTGAAGTACCAAAGATGATAAAAATCACGAAAATTTTCATTTTCCTCGTTATTTTCAAGCACACTGACAGAAAAAGGCTAGGCTTATTTTGAGCCAAATATTCGGTTTTTTTTAGACGCAGCAAAATCTAGCCAAAAAGTTTTAAATTGAGACTTTGCAAAAAAGTCTCAAATTAAGTCTGATTATTGCACTGAATTGAGACTGATTTCTACCTTAATTTGAGACCTACAATCAAAAAAACAATAGACTAACTGTCAATGTCAGTTGTGAGCTAATGTCATAATATAAAGTCTTGTGCATCTTTATTTTAAGATAAGAACTTGAAAAGTAAAATCTTATCTCCTGCTAATGAGAGGTAACAATTATTCCTTCCAAATTTGAACCTCAGGTTACATTTTACTTGAAACGTCAAAGTATGATTATAAACTGTCACAACAAAAACAATTGATAATTTACATTGCAGTCTGAATTGCAAACTTTTCAGAAAATTTAGGACTCAAAATGATACCTTCAAAACAAGAGACGCAGAAAAAATAAGTACAGCTTTTTTCTGTGTGGTACAGAGGAAGCAGGTCATAAACATTTGTAAGCTGTAATACTCCCCTATGGGGACGGCGACCGACACTTGCGGCCGGTAGGAGCGCTAGTGAGCGTGGAGACACACCAGACGGTGGTTATAACAGTGGTGTCG
>JAUMHM010000048.1:13084549-13096462 GCA_032362435.1 Melikaiella ostensackeni
GAAGTGAAGGTGAACTCACAACTATTGCGTTGTATCTAATTCCACCACTCCTAACCTTCTTGACCAAACATTGCTACTTACTGACTGTTGCGGCCATATTATTGCCATGGTTTTGACAATTGCCAATGTTATTGTTGCGTCAATTGACAACAAATCGCCTCCTTTTTGAACAAAAAACAGGTAAAAAAACTAGCACTTTTTAAACAAATTACAGAAAAAGTATCGTGAAAAAAAGGCATGCTGAATGCAGAAGTTCTTTTTTTATGAAGAAAAAATGACTTTTGGATTCAGCTAGATAAACATTGATTTTTAAAAAATAGAAAATTTTTTTACCTGAAACTTATTTAGTTTAAATTAGGATAGCATATGTTATGATTTTATTTTTATTTTTTTTTTACAAAATTTTTGTGTTTATAGCAGTTTTAAAATCACTAAAACTGGCAAAATTCATTAAAATAATGAGTAAACAATTTTTGTTTGAAAATATGAAATGGTGGCATTTTACTCTAATCTAAACGAAAAAAGTTAGTTTCACGTAAAACATTTTTCAACTTTTCAAAAATAAATGTTTATCTAGCCAAATCCAAGAAAGTCATTTTTTCTTCATCGAAAAAGAATTCCTGTATTCAGCAGAATTTTTTTTCATCCTTTTTAGTTTTATATTCTTACTTACTACCTAACGCAGTACGCAAAAAAATATATACAATTTTGGCACTCATAGAATAAATTTCAGAAATTTTAAAATTGCCAAAGTTTTAAAAACTTCCCGGCACGAGTAAAACTTTTTTTGATTTGAAAAAATTCCAGTGAGTTTCTTTTGATAAAAAAAATAAGAGTGCTACCGTTTTGTAAAATTGAACTTTTAATTTTCAAGCTCCACCCTCATATTTAATTATTGTTAATACTTATCAAAATATAAGCAAACTTCTTTCTCTTACATTTTCTCATTTTGTATACGGTATCTCGTTTCTCAAACAGTTTTTAAATTTGTCAAATGGAAAAATAATTTTCAGTTCCAATTTATAACTATAGTTTGTAAGGGGCTTAACAACGAATGGAAATCTCATAAATTTTCAGTAGAAAAATGTATTATTAATTTTTATCATCTTTAAAATTTCTGCGTTTCCCATTTAGAATTATGAACTTTCAGATTCATAGTTCTATAAAAGATTAATTTTCGAGGCCACAAGCTTTAAATCGTTCATCCAATTAGGAATTAACGGTAACATCATTAGTTTGAATTAAAAATTTATTAATTTCAAATATTTTAATATTTAATTTTTAGTTTTAGAAATGTAAAATTCAGGAAAATGTTGCTTTGAATGATTTAACTTGTAGTTTAGTTTTGAAGACTTGAAATGAAATATTTTTCAGTTTTGAGTGTTTGAAATGGGAAATAACCAAGAATTTTATTTTTTATTTCTTTTGGCCACGCCGAAATATTAGCATAAGCAATTAAGCGATGTAGTTTAATTTATTTATCATTTTGAACTTGTATTAAAAATTATTTTGCCTTTGAACACAAGCAACTAAACGCGCGTGTAGCGTGCGATTGATTTTGCTAGTGTAAAATGAAATAAAATAAAAAGAACAGAAAAATATAAATTATGTCGTATTGCGAGACGAAGTATGAATAATAATTATTGATGACAAAAGCGACAGTTGATTCGCAGACGCCTATTGATTACGACAAGTGTAAATACAGTTATATTTTTACATTCTGTACTTATATAATAGCGTTTTATATTTAGCGAGTCTTTTCTACAATACATAGACCATCTGAGTAGAATTATCTTTCTAGTGTATAAAAAAGTTTGTTATTTACTAAGCAAAGAAAAACAAGTAACCAGTCTCACTACTCTTTAAAATATAGCCTCTGCAGAATACAAAGTTCATATTGCGATTTATTATGATCAGCTACACTATAAAAGTCTCTTTCCTTTATTTCAAAAACTGCGATTATTTAGAAAAATAAATTTTACAAAATCCTGAGACTTTAATTCTTTAAAAAATCGAATTCATTCAAGAATTAATTTGATTAACAAATTACAGTGATCACGGTCCGTCCCCTTTTTAACCTATTCCCTTAAATTTGAAAAATTCCCTAAAACACCTAAAATCGAGAAATTTGACCCAATTCCCTTCCTTTTTTTTACAAAGTTTTGATTCATTTTTCAAGAATCATAAACAAAAATTCAAGACATTAGAAAACAAGACGCTTTGAAGGAGATTCTTTTCGATGATATCAATTTCAAATATTTCCTAAACGATTTATTTCCTAATTTTGTTTAAGAAGCCAAAAAAATTATTTTTTCAGTTATATCAATAACAGGCTGCACTGGCCAAAATGCTCTATAAATAGGAGAAATAAGGAGATATTTCACGAAAATAGGGGAATAAATTCTTTTGAACAAAATTAATGTGGGTACTATATTAAATTCAATTTGAAACGCTGTAAATGCCTGTAATTTGCCTGATATTTCAAATAAAAATATTGCATTTTCGGGACAATAGATTAATTTTTAACCAAGTAGTTGAATTTTCAACCAAAAAGGTGATTTTTCAAACAAGAAGATTAAATTTCTACCGAAAAAGAAGAAGTTCCAGCAAAATGCATGAATTTTCAACTGAATAGTTGATTTTTTTACTAAAAACGATCAGTTTTCAATCATGAATCGAATAGTCAAAATTTTCAGTTGAAAAAATAAATTTTGAACAAAAAAAACCAATTATTCAACAAAAAAGTTTAATTTTCAACCAAAGAGATAAATCTTGTACCAAAAAATAATTGTTTGACAAAGTAGTTCAACTTTCAAACAAGTAGTTTAATTTTCAAGAAAATAGTTGAATCCTCAACCAAAACAGATTAATTTTCAATTAAACAGTTGCATTTCCAAGCCGCAAAGATGAATTTTCTATAAAAGAGTTGAATTTTTAATAGGAAAATATGAATTTTCAACAAAACTTAAATATTTGATCAAATAGTAGAATTTTTTACCAAAGAATAACTTTCTTAACGAAATTGTCGAATTTTCAACAAATTAATTAAATTTGTAACCAAAAAAGATGAATTTACAAACCAAAAAGACGAATTATCGAAAAAAGGGTTGAATTTTCAACCAAGAAAGATTTTTTAGTTAATAAAGAAAAAAAATTCAAACAAATTGTTGAATTTTTAATCAAGTAATTGTATTTTCAACCGAAAAAGACCAATTCGGAATGAAAAATGTAATAGTTGAATTTTCAAACAAAAAACACTAATTCTCAATGAAAAATGTAATAGTTGATATTCGAAACAAAAAAGATTTTAATTCGAAATAAAATTAATTGAATTTAACGATAAAGACGTGTTTTGTACAAAAAAGTTGAATCCGCAACCCAAACAGATTAATTTTCAATCCAAAAAGGCAAATTTTAAATTGAGAAAGATTTTTTAGTCAAGAGAGGAAAACAATGAATCAAATTGTTGAATTTTCAAGCCAAAAAGACGAATTTTTTACAATCATAAACGATGAATTCTCATCCAAAAATATAATAGTAGTAGTACAGGGTGTCTACTCACCTGGAAAAACTAGAAAAACTGGAATTGTCAGGGAATTTTTATATACCTGGAAAAGCTTGGAAATGTCAGGGAATTTTTCAAGTCAGGGAATTTTGTCGAGCGGGCTAACATTTTTTAAAGAATTGAAATATAAAATTAAATAACAATGATTTTTTGTTTGTAGAAGTAACTTTCATAGTGCTGGGTTTCTGCTGATTTAAATCAAACTTCTTTGTATCACTTTCAACCAAACAGCTGTATTTTTAATGAAAAAGGTAGGGATTTCTACTAAAAGAAATAAATTTCCAAACCAAACAGACGAATTTTCAACAAGACAGCTGAATTTTCAACCTGTAAGATGAATTTTTAACTTAAGCGATGAATATTTTACCAGAAAAAAGAATGTTTAACAGAGTAGTTTCACTTTAAACTAAGCACTTAAATTTTAATCAAAAAGATCAAACGAAAAAAGACGAATTTTTAACAAAATAAATAAATTTTTAACCAAATAATTGGATTTTTAACTAAAATGATTAATCTTCAACTCAAAAAAATGAATTTTTAACAATGTCGTTTCACTTTTAACCAAGTAGTTGAATTTTTAACCAAAAACAATGAATTCTCAACGAAAAATGTAATAGTTGATATTTCAACCAAAGAAGATTCTAATTTTAAGTAAAAAAACAGTTCAATTTTACCAAAAAGAACGAATTTTCAACAAAATGTTTAATTTTCAACCAAATTGTTGATTTTTCAAGCCGACGAGACGAATTTTCTTTAAAACAGTTGAATTCGTAACTCGAAACAATGAATTTTAACAAACAAGTTAATTTTCTACCAAAACAGATTAATTTTTCCAATAAAAATTGAATTTTTAACCAAAGAAGATGAAATTTCTACTAACAGAGATGAATTTTTAAACCAAAAAGACGAATTTTCAACAAGAATTGAATTTTCAACCAAGGAAGATTTTTCAGTTGAGAAAGAAAAAATATTTCAACCAAACTGTTGAATTTTCAAGCAAAACAGACGAATTTTCTACAAAACAGACAAGTTTTCCACAAAACAGTTGAATTTCGAACGCTGAAATATGATTCATCAACGAAAAGTTAATTTTCAAACGTGTAGTTTAATTTTGCAACCAAAAAATGTGAAATTTCCACCAAAATAGATGAATTTTTACCAAAAAAGATGAATTTTTATACAAAAAAAAAAACGAATTTTCAACCAAGAAAGAATGTTCAGTCAAGAAAGACATTAAGTCATAGGCTTCGTTTCCGTTCCGTTAAGATTCAGTTCTCAGTCGACTTTATAAAAACACGAATTTTCTATGAAACAGTTGAGTTTTCAACCCGAAAATATGAATCTTCAACAAAAAATTTAATTTTCAACCAAACAGTAGAATTGTCAACAAAATAGTTAAATCCGCAGCCAAAATAGAATTATTTTCAACCAAACAGTTGCATTTTCAACGAAAAAAAGATGAAATTTATAGAAAAAGAAAAACTTTGAGTAGACACCCTGAGTAGGAATACATAATATTAATTAACCGTATTTTGTACAAATGTAGATTCTTGTTATCGTAAAGGATGGACCTTTTTAATAATGAAGACTAATTAATAAAAAAGGGTTTTCCGCGTGTATTTAAAAATAAATGCAAAATATTTAAGCAAGTGAGCGAGCTGCTCGCTTTGTCGCTATGGTATTGCTTCATTGCCTCTAGGACGCCGCGCGTCTTCCCCTGTCCCCCGGATTCCCTCGTCTACGAGTGCGAGCTGGCAGAATTCTAGGGACGCGGTAAGACAAGAAGCGGTATATGGAGAGTTGAGTGTGCATTGGAAAAAAATTTAAAAGCCAAGAAAATGAAAACAAAAAAATAGGGTTTTCAAACAGTCATTTTTGTGTTTCACAAATTATTGACGAGGTACCCATATGATATGAAAATATTTTGATAACAAATGAAGTCCCATTTTAATCCTCTTTTTCACCTAAAATTGAACTACCGAACCGCGGTGATCCCTGAAATTATACTAAATTAAGAATTTGCGATTCGAAAATTTTAAGTTGGTCATTTATAGCTATTCCGCCGCCAAAAGTCGGCAAAACCATTAAAGTAAACAAAAATGAATTCTAATTACGCCTATATATGTTTTTTTTTGGGTCGCTGATTCCGAATCTCAAGTCAAAATTTCAAAAAACGAAATGGCGGACAAGTATTTCAAAAAATTATTGGATTTACTTAAAACGTGGTATCTTAAAACATTTTTGTTTGAACAATTGTTTAAACATTGTTTAAAAATGCGAGTTACGGAAAAACTAGTAGTACCATTCAATTCAACGGGAAAAATTACATAGAGTACATGTGTTAGACAATTTTTTTCTCAACCCTGTTGGTTATGTAGTATAAATAAACAATTACATCGTACGATACCCACCTACGCATTTAATTATGTGTACTACATAACAAATAGGGTTGAGAGAAAAATTGTCCAACACATGGATTTTCTAAGATTTGATTAGTCAATTGTGTTGGTGCGGTACATTTCTGGTTTGCGAATGGTAAAAAAGAATCTTCTGTTAGAACTGATCAAGATGACTAAAATGAGAATCTTAGACAATAATTTTATAATTATAAACAAATAGTGTCAAAAGAAATAACCGAGGCGTCGAAAAGGTCCCTTTGAGTAGAATGACCCTTATGTATAAATAGAAGATGCGTTGAATTTTATCAGGCTCTTTTTTCTTATTTTGCAGGTCGAGGCCGGCGATGTTATTCTCAGGGTGAACGAAGTTGATGTCAACCGATTTAGCACCAAGGAAGGTAACGAATTTTTGTCATTTTGAGTTTTGTATTTTATTTTTCTAATTTAGTTTAGATCTTTTATTCCCAAGTAACATCCTGCGTTGCCTATTATTTATTTTTGCAACACATGCACGAGAATGACAACTTTCCGTGTCTGTAAAGCGTGCGCAAAGTGCCAGATTCTTTTACTGTGAGACTAGCGTGCGAGAATGTGGTATTTCCCCACAGTTTGCCGCGCGGGAATCTAGCACTTCGTGCACACTTTAGAGGCACAGAATATCGCTGTTTTCCTGCACTTTTTGCAAAAAATATTGTGACACGTGCGAGAAGCAATTCTACTCGTGAAATAGTCAACTTCTCGCACTTGTTACACAATGTACTATTTCATATGTTAAGGGCGATGGAACGAGGCCCTAACCTCATAATTGAATTGCCTCATTTTACTCCATAAATACGATAGAATTACATTTTTGTTAGATACTTAGAGCCTACTCCTGTTTTTAATCAAGTCTGTATTCGGAGTGAAAAATTGGCTAATGTCAATACTTTTTTTGTAAAACGATTTTTTGGATTTTAACCCGAGTATTCGAAAAAATCGTTTTAGACAAAAGGTATTGAAATTAGCCAAATTTTCACTTCGAATACAGACTTCATTCAAAACAGGACTGGGCCCTGAGTATATAACAAAGATCTGATTCTAGTATTTATAGAGTAAAATGAGGCAATCAGATTTGAGGTTAGGGCCTGATTCCATCGCCCCACAGTGGGCTGAGAGACACCGAAAACTGGCCAAAATACAAGATTTCGTTGGAATTGTATGAAACTTGGTATAACGGGGTTTTTGAGGTTGCTGATTTCAATTTTGACATTTAAAGTTAGAAATTCAAAATGGCGGATTCAATATGGCGGCCAAAATTTTAAATTTCTTACAGATTTGCCTAAAACTTGGTACAAAGGGGTTTTTAAGGTTGCTTATTTCGATTTTGACGTTAAAAGCTACAAATTAAAAATTGCGGTTTGTTGACAAAATTGAATTTTTTAAAAAGATTTGCATAAAACTTAGTACAAGGGGCTTTTGGAGGTCGCTAATTTTCACTTTGATATCAAAAGTTACAAATTCGAAATGGCAGATCCAATATGGCGGCAGAATTTTCACAAATTTGCCTAAAGCATGGTACAAGGGGGTCTAAGGTCACTAATTTCGACTTTGACGTCAAAAGTTACAAATTCAAAATGGCGGATCTAATATAATAACAAAATTAAATTTTTTACAGAGTTTCCTAAAACTTAGTAAAGGCGGTTTTTGAGGTTGCTAATTTCCACTTTGACGTCAAAAGTTGCGGATCCAATATGGCGGATAAAATTTTAAAATTTCTACATATTTGTCTAAAAATTGGTACAAGGGGGTTTCTAACGTCTCTGATTTCAATTTTTACATCAAAAGTTACAAATTCAAAATAACGGATCCAATATGGTGACCAAAATTTTTTAATTCTCACAGATTTGTCTAAAACTTGGTACAAAGGGGTTTTTAAGTGCTAATTTCGATTTTGACGTCAAAAGTTACAAATTAAAAATGGCGGCCAATTTTTTTTATTTTTCACAGACTTGCCAAAAACTTGGAACAAAGGGGTTTTTAAGGTCGCTAATTTCGATTTTGACGTCAGAAGTTACAAATTAAAAATGGCGGATCCAATATGATTGCAAAATTAGTTTTTTGTATAGATTTGCCTGAAACTTGATACGAACGTGTTTTTGAGGTTACTAATTTCAACCTTTGCGTTAAAAGTTACAAATTCAAAATAGCGGATCCAATATGGAGGCTAAAATTTAAAAAATTTCTACATATTTGCCAAAAACTTGGTACATGGAGGTTTCTAGGGTCTCTGATTTCAATGTTGACATCAAAAGTTACAAGTTCAAAATGACGGTTCCAATATGGTGGCCAAAATTTTTTAATTTTTACAGATTTGCCTAAAACTTGGTACAAAGGCGTTTCTAAGTGCTAATTTCGATTTTGACTTCTAAAGTTACTAATAAAAAATCGCGGATCCAATATGGTGATTTTTTTTTCCAGATTTGCCTAAAAGTTAGTACAAGAGGATTTTTGAGGACGCTAATTTCCATTTTGACGTCAAAAGTTACAAATTAAACATGGCGAATCCAATATGGCGGCAAAATTTTTACAGATTTGGCTGAAACTTGGTACAAGGGGGTTTTTAAGATCGCTCACTTCGATTTTCACGTTAAAAAATACAAATTCAAAATGGTGGAATTAATATGGCGGTCGAAATTTTTAAATTCTTACATATTTGCCTAAAACTTTGTACAAAGGGGTTTTTGAGGTCGCTCATTTCGATTTTAACGTCAAAAGTTACAAATTCAAAATGACGGATCTAATATGGCAACTAGAATTTAAAAATTTTACAGATTTGCCTAAAACTTTGAACAAGGGGGTTTTTAAGATCGCGAACTTCGATTTTTACGTCTGAGGTTACAAATTAAAAATGTTAGAACCAATATCGCGGAAAAAATTTCACAATTTTTACATATTTGCCTAAAACTTAGAACAAGGGGGTTTTTAAGGTCACTCATTTCGATATTGAAGTCAAAAGTTACAAATTCAAAATGGCGGATCCAATAAGGCATCTAAAATTAAATTTGGCACAGGGGGTTTTCTAAGGGCGCTGATTCCAATTTTAACGTTAAAACTTACAAATTCAATGTGGTGGATCCAACATGGTGGCCAAAGTTTTTTAATTTTTACAGATTTGCCTAAAACTTGGTACAAGGTTGTATCTGAGGTCACTAATTTCGATTTCGACGTCAAAAGTTACGAATAAAAAATGGCGGATCAAATATTGTGACAAAATTAATTTTTTTTTTACAAATTTGCCTAAAACATAGTACAAGGGGGTTTTTGATGTCGCTCATTTCTACTTTGATGTCAAAAGTTACAAATTCAAAATGGCGAATCCAATATGGTGGCTAAAGTTTTTAAATATCTACAGATTTGTTTTTTGAATCGATTTCTCAAAAAACTGAAATGAAAAAAGGTACATTGCTTTAATTCATAACATTCTAGAATAAAGGGGACTTGTTAAAAGGTCATGAAATTTGAAAAAAAGTTGCTTCAACTTATCTACATTATGAAAAATAAGTCTTTCGCCAAAAACTTTGAAGTTGGTTTTTGGCCACTTTTCAGTCTCTCTAACCCAGTGCGCGCCTTTAGGGCGCTGCCGCATCACGAAAACCGGGAATTTTTCTCTGAGATTTTATTGGCCACCCTAAAAGTACTAATCTTTTTCCAAAGGAAAATTATTACTGCTGTAAAACTACTTTATGTCATCCAAAAATACAGACCCTAAAGTTCAAATAGACTCGCAAAAAAGTAAACAAGAATGGAAAGATTAAATTTAAAAACTAATTAAATTAGGGTAACCAGAGTTGATTTTCGGAATGTAGGACAATTGGTCTTCAAAAAAGAGGACAAAGTACATTCCTGTTACAGTTTTACCCTTCGCCAAGTAATCAATGAGGATAATTCCTTGAGAATCCCAAAATACTGTGTCCATCACCTTCCCAGCTGACAAAACAGTCTTCGCCTCCTTTGGCGCACTTTCGCCAGGCAGTATCCACTGCTTTGACTGCTGCTTTGTCTCGGATGTATAGTGGTGGATCCACATTTCGTCTACAGTCACGAATCAACGCAAAAAGACCTGCGGATTCCGATTCGCTTTTTTTCTTGAAAATTGAAGAAAAATGAAAATTGAATTTTCGACATTTGAATTTTCAACCGTTGAAAATTCAATTTTCGTTCAAAATTCGCTTTTATCTTGAATTTCCCACATTTGAATTTTCAGCTGTTGAGAATTGAAAATTCATCTGTTGAAAATTCAATTTCCAATTTTGGTCACTTCTGAACACTTGAGAATTCAAGGGAAAAAAACGAATTTTGAATGAAAATTGAAGAAATTTGAATTTTCAGCAGTTGAAAATTCAACTGTTTAAAATTGAATTTTCAAATTTCTTAAATTTTCAACTTTTTTCAATTTTCAACAGTTGAATTTTCAATTGTTGAATTTCCAACTGTTGAAAATTTAATTTTTAATTTTCAGAATTATCAGTTTTCTTCAAATTTCAGCAGTTGAGAATTCAAGGAAAAAGGAAATTTTGAAAGGAAATTGAATTTCCAACAGTTGAATTTTCAATTGTTGAAGATAAAGCTGTTCAACATACAACTGTCGAAGATACAACTGTTGTAATTAACTGTTGAAAATTAAACTGCTGAAATTAAATTTTCTGCAATGTTCAGTCTTTTTTTTAATTTTCAACAGTTAAAAATTCAAGAAAATACGAATTTTGAAAGAAAATAGAATTTTCGGCTGTGGAAAATTGAAAATTGAATTTTCGACAGTTGAACTCTTAACAATTGAAAATTCAATTTTCTCCCAAAACTCGCTTTCTTCTAAAATTTCCAAATTTTGAAAATTGCAAAAAGTTGTAAATTGAATTTTAAACAGTTGAAAATTGAAGAAAATTAATATTTGAATCTTCAACAGATAAATCTTCGCTTTTCTCTTGAATTTTCAACTGTTGAAAATAGAAGAAAATTGAAATTTCAACTGTTGAATATCCAACTGTTGAGCATAGAACAGTTGAAAATTCAACTGTTGTAATTTTAACTGTCGAAAATCCAATTTTCTACATTGTTCAATTTTCGGAAATTTTCAACAGTTCCAAATTCAAGAAAAGGCGATAATCAATCATCTAAAATTCAGTTTTCAATTTTCTCAAATTTTCAACAGTTGAAAGTTCAATTTTATTTCAAAACTTGCTTTTTTCTTGAATTTTTAACTTTTAAAAATGAAAGAAAATTAAAATTTGAATTTTCAACAGTTGAGTTTTCCATAATTGAATTTTCCATTATTGTATCTTGAACAGTTGAATCTTCAACAATTCAAAATCCAGCCGTTGAAAATTCAATTTTCAATTTTTGTTTAGTATTATATGCCTACCTACATTTGAATTTGGATCATTAGTTAGTGTCGCCACCTGACTGAGCAACTTTTGTAAGTAAGGTTAGACCAAGTGGGGTTAGATTCCGTCATGTCTCAACGCAAGCTAACAAGTAAATTCAGAAATGTAATTATTACAAGTTTTTATGCATTAAACATACATTTATTCTAAAACAGTGACTTATTCATTAAATGGATTCCAATGGAGATTTAAAAAAAATTCCAACTCTGATCATCTCCTTGTTAGATGTTTAAAATTATTATCCGCGCGATACTCTGAGCGAAATTTTTTCTATTATTTTCGTTGAGTCTGAAATTTGGTAACGCTAATCTATAACGAAACTAATGTTGAATAAAAATCAATTTCCTAAAATTCTTTTTATTAGATTAAAATGTAATCTTAATATATATTTTTGTTTATACGCGCAGCTAATTTGCTACGTAATGTATTAAAAGTTCGGGTTCTGAGGTTTCAGTCAATTACTCAATAATCAAACACATAAATATCCTTAATTCATTTATTCGAATATTTAACTTATTTAGGTTAGAGG
>JAUMHM010000048.1:13100802-13130802 GCA_032362435.1 Melikaiella ostensackeni
AACAGCGTCAATTCTTGCACTCCAGCGTGTTTTAGATATTGCATGCAGAGACAACTTCGCTGTATCCTGCAGAATCTTCCATCTTTTCGGGCTGAGGGCGAAAATTTTGTACAGTTTTTCGATGTTGCCGAAATAAGTTTTGATTTGGATACTTGTTTCCATTGCATGAACTCCACAAAGATTAAGTGAGTGTGCACCACATGCGATATAATAAGCTTGCTCATTTTCTTTCAAGATTATTGCTTGGGCTCCAACGAATTTTCCGGACATATTAGATCCGTTGTCATAACCTTGACCTCTGCATAATGCCAAATCAATTTCACAGTCATCTAATACTTCCTTAATCTTTTCTGCAATTTCGACTCCTTTTTTTTCTCACAGTCTGCCATCTCAATAAAACTTTCCCGAATTTCCCATTTACAATCGGCATAGTGCAAATATCTGAGGATAAAAACCAGTTGCTCTTTGTGTGACACGTCCGGTGTGCCATCCACAATTATTCCAAAATAATGAGAGCTTTTGACGTCTTCGAGGATAGATTTCTGAACTTTCTTCGCGCAAAGTTGAAGGAATTCGTTTTGTGTGCGCCACGACAAGTAATGAGCTTGCATTCTATCACCCGATTTTTGAAATTCGGCAACGGTATCAAGATGATGTTTGAGATCCACAGAGTATTTACCAATAAGTTTCAGGGTCGACAAAAATAAACCTTCGTTTTCGCTTGTCAAGAAAACCGATTCTTGTTCCCGATGACCTCGGAATGGTAAACCTTTCTTCGCTAGGAAAAGAACGACGTCCAGTATAGCAGATAATATTACGAACCATTTCTCTTCTTCTTTTTCAATGAGTTTCATTGTTTCTCGGTCTATAGTGGTATTGGTAGCCAATCGTTGCAGCAGTTCTTTCCATTCAATATAAAATTTTTTATGAAGATAATTGCTTTCATGAGCGCTAATTTTTTCATCAAGTTTTCTCCAATTGTTGTTGATACCGGTGCTACACAATTGAGACGTTGATGAAACTTGACCTTGAAACAAGCAACAAGGGAAGCAAAAAAGAGCAGCAGCCTTTTTACTCCAAATTAGCCAATCTCTTGCGACGCACTCGTTGTTCGAGAGTTTTTTGCGAAAAATTTTGACTGGAAAAACTCTATCATTTGAGTCACGTGGGAATTCTTCTGGATTTAAAGGCGGGCCCTTCAAGGCAATCAGATTTCTTTTTTCAGAAGTCAAATTTCGAAACTCAGAAGGATCATTATTCACACAAGTCGATTCTCTTTCACTCTCTGTTTCCTTAGAATTTTCGTCAAATGATTCTGAAGTCGCGGTCTGCAGGATCTCGTCAAGCCTTTCACTCGATTGCTCAGCTTTTTCATCATCGTCGGATTGTGTTGTCGGTTTCCCATCATCGTCATCGGAATCCAATTCTTCAGAGATATCACAAGATTTTGACTCGTCATCAGACTTGTGACCTGTTGCAGCTTCTTGTGGTTTCCAAAATGTTTCTAGGGTCCTTTTACCGCTGTTTGCACGAGCCTCTTTTTCTATTTTAAGTTTTCTCTTAGTAGCGCCTGACTTATACTTCCGTACCATCTGTTAAAATTTTTGAGTCCACTCAATAAATGTATTGCATTTGTTTAAACTACAAACCCAGCTAAAAAAATTCAGGTGGGTTTCCCACCTGGGGTTCCCAGGTGGAAATTTGGGCTGGAAATTCCATGTCATAGCCCCAGGTGAGGTGATCCCAGGTAAAAATCCCACGTGGGAACCCCAGGTAGGGCCATCCTAGGTAGGATTCCCATGTGAAATCATACATAAATAATTAGAGTCCCAAAATGCCAATTTTTTATTTTGGTTGCTAAAAGCCTTTTTACACTTTTTGGACTCTAATTTTTTTTTGTAAATTTCAGATGGGAATCCCACCTGGAATGGCCCCACCTGGGGTTCCCACGTGGGATTTTTACCTGGGATTACACCACCTGGGATTCCATTTGCGAACCCCAGGTGGAAAACCCACCTGGATTTTTTCAGCTGGGAAAACTATGAACATGTTATCTTAGTAAGAATAATCAATATGGATTTTTTTGACTGGGAATGATAAAAATATAATTTGAATGAAAATATTTATTTCTTTGTATGTATAATCATTATGTTGACCCTGGCCTTAAAAAATAAATTAAATAGTACATTACGTATCGAGGGTAGAAAACAGCTGATTACATCGTCAAGTCTTGCAGCCCGAGCCGAAGGCGAGGGCCACAAATTACTTGACGATGTAATCAGATGTTTTCTTTTCGAGTTACGTATAATATTTTTCACAGCAACTCTTTTGAAAACTCAGCTTTCGAGGCTCTAAAGCGATTCCGGACAACCTAACCTCAAATAGCGCTGTTTTGGATAAAAGCGCTGTTAGAAAAATGTTTTATTCGGTCATTGCGCGGCTAAATTAGCGAGTTTTCGATAGAAGTGCTGTGAATAAAATTTTATTCGGTCTTTGCAAGGCTAAATTATTCTTTGTAGCAAAACTTTAAGATTTGAAAACAGACTCTATAAAGTGAAAATCAATAGTCAATTGAAATCAAGAAACTTATAAGATGTGTATGGAAAAGTCTATTATTGAGGTATGGAAATTACTGAGAACTCAAAAAAAAACAAAAAAATTTCTCAAATTTGAGTCACAGAAAAATTCTAACCTTTAAACAGTCGAGACGTTCCAAACTCTCAAGGAAAAACAGTGAAGAATGGCTTTTCTATTATTCAAACGACACGTATTTAGGAATCCCACCGGATAAAACAGTTATATTTCCTGTTGACCCTTAGTTACGAGTTGAATATTAAATAATGGGATGTAATTATCACGTAAACTTGGTTATGGAATATTTACCATTCGATAAAGATTCTTTGTCATAGTTGGCACACCTGTGGAAGCTGGTAGTGCCGATAATGGGTGCGTACCAAAAGTCTGTTGAGTTCAACTCGCGCACGTTCTTCTAGGTATATAAGAAACGTGCGTGAGTTGAATCCAATTGAATCTTGGGACGCATCCAATATCGTTCTGATCAATATGTAGATGCAATCGATAATTCAAATCTTTTTCAACGTACTTACTACTCAGATAATTATTCAAACAAATCTTTTTTGAGAGAAAAAGTTTGGAAAACATTTTTTCTGCATTTTTCGCAAAAACTTTTTAACACTCTAAGAAAAAAATTGAGCGCGAGGATATAACAATCATTAGAATCTGTAAGGTCCGACCGGTTGGTTATATCCACGCGCTGAATTGGGTTCGTTTGAAAAATTATATCAAATCTGACTTCGGGGGCCCCTTATTGTCGGGGGCCCGGGGCAAACTGACCCGCTTGCCCCCCCCCCCCCTCTGTGCGCCCCTGAAAAATTAATCTGTTTTGGTTGATGATTTAACTATTTTGCGGCAAATTCGTCTATTTGGGTTGAAAATTCAAGTACTTGATTGAAAGTTGAACTACTTTGTTAAAAACTATTATTTTTTTCTGTTGGTTGAAAATTAATTATTTTAACTAAAAATTTATTCTTATTAGTTGAAAATTCGACTATTTGGTTCACAATTCATGTATTTTGTTGAAAATTCGTCTATTTTGGTAGAAAATTAATTTTCGCGGTTGAAAATTCATCTTTTTGGTTGAAAATATAACTGTCTGGTTATAAATTTAATTACTTTGCTGAAAATTCAACATTTTTGTTGAAAAGTCATTCTTTCTTGTCAAAAGTTCAACTTTTTTCTTGATAATTCATCTTTTTGGATTGAAGATTCAAATATTTTGGTAAAAAATTAATATTTTTTGGTTGAGGATCCAACTATTTTCTCAAAAATTTATATTTTTGGGCTGAAAATTAAACTGTTTTGTAAAAATATGAACGATTTGATTGGAATTTTTTTTCTTCATTGACTCAAAATTTTTTTTTGGTTCAAAATTCCACTTTGGTTGGAAATTCGTTTTTTTCTTTAAAAATTCATGACTTTAGGATAATTTAAAGTTAACTGAAATATTGTAAAAAGTGCTAAAATTAAGGTTGAAAGTTTTTCTTTTGTTAGGCATAACGAAAGAAAAGCTCGATTTTATATTAATTGAAAGTAAATGAAAAGTCCGCTGCCTTTCCTTTATTTTCCTTTATTGAGCTATCTATGACTGTAGACATTTTTTTTCTCAAATAAATTTTTCATTCCATCACTCAGTAATAAACAAATTGATGTGTTGTTAAGTCTGTGCTACACGTACTCGATTCCTACTTTACCGACATTTTTTTGCAACAACTTGCGTCCATGCGAATTGAGATATCAAGTTGAAAGTTTCGGAAACTAATTAAAAGTCACTAAGAAACGTTTGTATGGTTCTAAATTTCTGAAACTACAAAAAAATTAATTTTGGAAAATGTTGGGAAATTTCTGTTTGGATTTCGAGAAATTTAGGACCGTACAAACGTTTCTTAGTGCCTTTTGTATGATTTCTCAGATTTTCAACTCGATATCTCAATTCGTGAGGACGTGAATTGTTGCAAAGAAATGTCGGTAAAGTAGGAATCGGGTAAGTATAGCATGGCCTTGAAAAGGGTTGCATTAAAAATATCGTACTATTGTATTCAGTACTAAGGGGATGTAGTTTGTATGGCTCGTTTATCCAGAAGCACTTTTTTCTGTTTCAGTTCTGAAATGTCTCCGGCTTTCTTCAGACCCCGTCACGTTGAAGCTGCGAAGGGGTGAGTGAGTTTCCTGCACTCTCCGTCTGTCTTTTTATTTTTATTTTCACCTAGGTAGGTATGCGCACGAGGAGGGTCTCGCTGAAACGAAAGTGCACTCGCTCTCCATTTTAAATCTATTGAGTGAAAGTTGGCAGATAAGTCGCCCTACCTCCTATTTATCCAATAGAGTCATTTCCGAAATTTCAAAAACCATTTTATGTCAAAGTAAAAGTAAAAAAATAATAATAGTATATCTTTGAATGGGAAAAGCAGTTTTATGTATTTATAAATTTGAAAAATATAAATTATAATTTAAAAAATTGATATTTTCGCGCCATGGTGACGTCACCAGTGTGACGTCAGTGGTTATTAGGCATTTCATGTTCCAATATGGCGATCCAAGATGGCCATATGCTGGTGCATAAAGATTGGCACCAAAATACATGGGACTAAACATTATTTTTTAAATATCTTCCTACAACCTAATTTCTCAACATAAGTTTATTCTAAAATTAGTTTTTGTTTTTCAAGGACCATTTTTTGAAATGATAAAATCGATATAACAATGATCGATTTTATTATTATTTTATAATTTCATAAAATGATCCTTGAAAAATAAAGACTAATTTCCAAATACACTTATGGTGAGAAATTATTATCCATGAAGATATTAAAAAAATAAAGTTCAGTCCCATGTATTTGGTGCTACTGTTTATGCACCACTATTCGGCGCCATGTTGGTTGATGTCACAAAGTGAAATACCTAGTGTACAAGGCTGTGTAGCAATAAATAACAAGAAGAATTTCGGTTGAAAACAGAGGAAAATCGTGGTTATCAAAAGTGTTTTGTGTTTGGGTGCCAAATATAAGAACAAAAACGCCCCCAAAATTATTTATACGTTCCCTAAACGGTTTACAATGATAAAAGTGGTTCGAAATGGTGCAACGTGACACAGAATTCCTCAACTTCGGTAATTCTTTGTTGCAAAGATCACATTAACGTAAGTATTTTTTATTTTGTTGTAAAAAAAAGTGTTATTAATTATTTTCCTAATACGCGGCTGACCTTAATATTTGCAATAAATTTTGTTATTTTTATGTAAACATAGCCATGTGAATTTTCTAACCTCAAACAATGTAATGTTTATCTCAAAATGTATATTTCAACAATAATTAATTTTTGTGAATAATTATTTCTTCTTAACATTATGGTTTCAAATAATGCAATATATCTAATTGGGTCATCCATTTATTCCAAACCATTAAATATTCTTTAACGCGTTTATAAATATTTACATATACATTAATTTGTGTATAGCTCAAGCAGATGTAAATGTGTCGTGATACGAGTATTTGACTGGGGCCGTGTGGCGGCGTTGGCTGTACTTTTAGGCCTGAAGGTATTGAAATGCATGGGGAAAATATAAATTTTATTTATTTTGATTTTTAAAGCACGTTTTTTTTGCATGTATTTACCGCGGGAAATACTGATGATACTGATGAAAAATCAGGAAAACCTTATTTTCATGATTAAGTACAAATACAGTTCTCACATAGTACCAATAATAATTTTTCAAAGTGAACTTAAAATTTTTAGCATTGGCATCTGTAAATATTTATAAAAATATTGAATTGTAGTTGAATTTCATTCTTATGGACATTTATAATGATTATTCAAATTAGCGTTTAACTGACATGAATTATAAAATTTTATATTTTATTTTGAAGCAAAAAAGTAACTTATTGTTTTATTTCGATTTAAAACTAGTGAAAAGTCAAGACGCTTTTAAAAATGAATTCCGTTATCAAAAATAACTGTTGAATAATATAGAAGAATGAATAATATAGTATAATGTTGAATAGATAATAAATAAAATACATATTTATAAAAGAATATATACTTATTTGGGCAGGATTAGAATAGAATAGGATTTTATTTCTCCATGTAGGTACATCTTAGTTGAATTTTCTCCCCCATACCCAGCAATTTTTAAAAATTATTTTGCTTATACATTCAATCCCGCCAAATTTTGTAATGTCTAAAATAACTTTTTAAAACTTATTTTTTTAATTTCTATAGGGTTCTCTATAAAAAAAAAGTTTCTTAATATATTTTATTATGAATATTTTTCTCCTAATTACTTGGCCAACTTGGATTTCACAAATTCATGTAGTTGTACTTGGCAGACTTTGCATCGCAGATGTGCACAGGTCGGAAATTGGTTGTTTTTATGTTTCTTTTTTTTGTTTGTTTTAATCTCACAGTTTCTGAGGCAATTACATAAAATCACGTCTAAGCTCATTTTTTTAAGGTTGATCAGTCAGCTACCAAGTTTCACTAAAATTGGTTGAGAATTTGCGCCGATAATCCACAAAAGGTCCAAAATAGATGATTGTTCCAGATAAGGATTCTTGGTATTAGCTTTTTTTTGTACTTGGTAATGATTCGCTACCCCGAATCTTGATTTGAAAAAATTTATTTACAACAATATATTCTTAGGAATAAGTAGAATACATATTTATAATCATATAATTATTACCATTTGAAATACGGCATTTAAATAAAATATAAATTTGAAAACATTGATTTGCATGGTGTAATTAACGAGTTCAAGCAATTTAAGTTGTAGCAACTTGCCCGTTTCTTTTGCTACACGTTGGTCTTCTTTAGGTCTTGAAAATCCGAATGCGACAATTTGCTAAAGTGAAAATTGCTGACCTAAAGAAGACCAGTTTAGAGCAAAAGAAACGGGCATTGCTACTACAACTTGAATTGCTTAAATTCGCAAGCCACACCATGCAAATAAATGTTTTCAAATTTATATTTTATTTGAATGCCTTATTCCAAATTGTAGTATTCATACGTTTATAAATATATATTTTATTTATTCACTATTTAATTCTGAGGTAATGTTGTTGTATATGTTTTCAAATTTTAATTACAATTAAATACCGTATTCCAAACTGTATTATTTGTTCGTTTATAAATATGTGTTTGGTTTATGCTCTATTTATTCTTAAGTATTCGTAGATTATTTCTCACGATTATTTGTTCACAAAAATAAAGTTTTTTATTCTAAAACTTTATTAATATTTATTTATTCTTTAAATCCTTCTTCAGAATGTAAATCGTTACAAATATTTGACATATTTAAAAAAATAGATATTTTTTATGGCATAATTCATTTTTATAAACATCTTGATTTTTCACTGGTGTGAAAACGTAATAACATAATAAATTATCTTTTTTTTTGCTTTAGAATGAAATATACATTTTTATAATTTATTGCAATTGAAAGTTAATTTCAATAATCATTTTAAATGATGAAAGGAGGTGTTTCGGGTTTCAATCGTGTGCACCTCCTTGCATCATAATAAATCATCGTGAAAGCATTAAATCTATTAATCATTTTAAATGTCCATAAAAATAAAATTCAATTGAAATTTAGTATTCTCATATGTTTACAATATTTACATATGCCAATGCTACAAATTTCAAGTTTACTTTGTTACATTATTATTAGTACTCTGTGGGAAGTGTATTTGTATATAATCATAAAAATAATGTTTGCCTCATTTTTCATCAGTACTTATTGATTTATTGGAAACTTGAAATACTAAAAAATATTTTCCTGAAAGAAATATATGCAAAGAACGTATTTTAACAATCAAAATAAATTAAATTTGTATACTTTCCATGCATTTCAATAACTTTAGACCTAAAAGTAAAACCAGCGCCGCCATTCGGCCGCGTTCAACATATCCGACACTTTCAGCCTTTCAGCAGCTTTCAGTTTTGAGCGCCAGCCCCCTGGTGTAGCTTAATTATAACATAATCAAAAATTGAACTTTACTGAGTGTATTTCTTATTTATTTTGACGAAGGTAGCTGTTCACGAGAATTAATTATGGTTGTAATATATGTATATATTTTGAGGTGCATTAATGTCGCTTAGTTATTGAGGTTAGAGTACTCACGCTCAAAGAAATTCGTACAAAAAGATTATTTAAAAAAAACTGATTATACTTGTTTTCCTTTTGTTATTTGAAACTGTAATTTTGTGAAGACCTAATTGTTTACGAAAATCAATTATTGTTCAAATATAAGTTTTAAGATAAATATTTCATGGTTTGAGGTTAGAAAACTCACAGTCCTCATATTCATACATAAAAATAACAAAAACTATTGTGAATTTTAAGACCAGGCATAACGTCGCATAATTTCAAACCACTCTTTTCTTTGTAAACCCGATGAATTTGCAGTCCGATGAAGTCCTCAGAAGCTTTGACATATTTCGTTATGATCTAACATTTACACTTTTAAAAAAGTCACTTAGGATAATAATTTTAATATTAATTATTTACTTCTTGTATGCAATGGTATGGGACTTTGATGACCTCTGACGTTACACGTCATCTGAGCCAATCAAAACTCGTAGAAATTACGTAGTTTTTGAACAATATTACGCGTCTTTTATATTAATTATTAAAGTAAACGTCCCAGTAATTGTGACCTTAGTCCCAGTAATTGTGACGCTAGTTTTCTTGCTTTTAATCTAATTCAAACTAATTAAAATTCTATTTAATTCCATAAAATGCTAAAAATGCATGAGTTTTACCATTAAATAATACTTTTAATATATTTTTTTATCAATATATTCAAATTATAACCAAGTTTCACGATTACTTGGACCGTGAAAATTATTGGGACATTTACCTTATAATTATTTAAAAGGGTCGAAATAATTTTTTGACAAAAAATTTGAACTTTGCAGTATTGATACTTGGTAAAAATAATTTGTTTGAAAACAAACATTTTTCAGAAATGACTATTCATCAAAATGAACCAATTCATCCCCACAAAAATATTTATCTCTCAATTTTAAAGCCAATTTTAAATCCCTGACAAAATTAAAAAATATACATTACCTTTCAAGATTGTGAGACCAATTTCCAAATTTATTTTTGAAAAACATAGTTCCCTGTTGAAAAGTTTATGAAAATTTGCCGAAAGCTTAAATTACACTTGCCTTTCTTTGTTTCTATTCTTGTAACTCACTTCAGAAGGGCTCATCATAAACTTCCTAATGTATTTCTAACAATGTGCCCCAACATTTCAAGAAAATGTCCATTAAGGTACATAATATGTTTTTAATAGGATTTTTTTTAATGAGCTTACAATTTTAACGGTAGCTTGTAAGACAAAAAACTGTAAACAGAGTGGCGAGCGATCGGGAAAACTGGGAAAGGTCAGGGAATTCGAAAATTCGGGAAAAGTCAGAAAATACGTAACGCTTTCTTTGGCGGGGGTGGGGGGCAAAGCATTTCTAACGTAAGTTTCCTCTTTCTGATTATTGTTTTTAAACATGCTAATTTAAACCAGTTTTGGCTGTTAAAATTACTTTTCATACTAACATACACATTATATCATTATTTTATATCTTTATATCTTTATTATTAGATTATATCTTTGAGATTCCGTAAAATCGCATAAAAATTCTTTATAATCCTTTAAAATCGGTGGAGATTCCTTAAAATCTCTAAACATCGGTTAAAATCTTCGAAATTCCATGAAATATTTCGAAACACTACGAGATCTTTTGAAATCTTTGAAATCCCTTCAAAATTCTTTGGAATCTTTGCAAATCTTTTGAACTCCCGTGAAATCTTTTGAAATCGTATGAAATTCTCTCAAATCTCTTCAAATCTTCGAAGTCCAATTATAATCCCCTGACATCCTTCAAAATTGTTGAAAATACTCCGGCATCTCTTAAAATCACGTGGCTTTTTTGAAATATTTCGAAATCTCTTCAAATCCCTTGCAACCCGTCAAAATTCTTCGTAATCCATGCAAATCGTTCCTAATTCCTTAAAATCCCCAAAAAAATATTTTAAAATCCACTAAAATCTTTTAAAAGACCATTCAAATTTTCGAAACCCCTTAAAATTCTTTATAATATTCGAAAATCCTTTGAAATTCTGTTAAATCATTTGAAATCTTACGTAATCCTCTAAAATCCGTGGAAATACTTTGAAATCCCTTAAAATCCTTTGAAATTCCGTTAAATCTTTTGAAATCTTACATCGAAACCACTTTAAATCTCTTGAAATCTGATCAAATTCCTTGAAATCTCTTAAAATCCTTTGTAATCCGCGGAAATCGTTCTTAATTTCCCAAAAAATCTAATGAAGTTCCTTTAAATCTTTGAAATCCAATGAAAATCCCTAAAAATATTTTTAAATCCTTTAAACGACATTAAAATTCCTCGAAATCTCTTAAAATTCTTTATAATGTTCCGAAAAATACTTCGGTTTCTCTAGAAATCCTACGGTATCTCTTGAAATTCCGTAAAATCTCTTAAATTCTGAGTAAACTCCTTGAAATCTTATGAAATCTTTTTTTAAAAATCGAGATTCTTTCTGAAATTTTGCTGGGTCATTTCTTCAAATTCTTGAAATCTTTTAAAATCTCTTGAAATCTGTGAAACCTCTCGTAATGCTTTGGAATCGTTTGAAATTGTAATGCCTTAAAATCTCATGAAATCCCTAAAAATCTTTGAAAATCTCGTTAAATTCCTTAAAAAATTTGTAATTCTTTGAAACGTTCCCTAACGTTCCCTAACGAAAATATGAACTCGGAGCGAAAAAAATTACTTATTCCACAAATTTCATCCTAATGAAAAGGTACTTCGTAGACACATATAAGAAAAGAAAGAAGGAAAAAAAGTTGTCAGGGAATTTCATCTCTCGGTCAGGGAAATGTGAGGAAAAAGTCAGGGAATTTTGAAATCCGTTTTCGCTCGCCACCCTGTATAAAATCTCAGCACGCATATCATTTGACGTTACCATCCTTTAAACATTCAGACGTGGTTAAATCGACATTTTGTTTTTAGATCCAGCCATCAAAGCGCACGTGCGACGTTTATTGTGTTCCGGTCAGCCGACGTGCGAAGATACGGAGAGCTTGAAACTCTTTCGAACAGGAATTGAAAACAACTCGAGAAACAGATCTTCCGGACATTGTGAAGAGAGAGGCGGAAAAAATTCCGGATCTGAATTGTCGTCGAAAAGTCTTCCGCAGAATCCTCCGGGAGTTCCGCAAAATGCAGTTAGGAGTAATGGCTCATGTAGCGACGCGTCCGGCTCTTCGGAAATCGAAGCACTTATACCTCAGTTCGACAGCTTCAAAGAAGAGGAACGCGCCCAGTGGGAACCATTGTCCGGCGACAAGTTTGGCAGACAGAAAAATACTCCGAGGTACAAAAAAATACAGCATCAATAACTTTTTTTCAATTAAAACCGATGATCTCAACAAAATGAATCTCATTTCAGATTCGAGGCCTACATGATGACCGGAGACTTGATGCTGAACCTCTCTCGAACGCAGCAAAGCACCTGTCTCCTTCCAAAGTACCAGAAAAAGGTGGATTCGTTGAGGTACAACAATCATTATTCCCATCATCGCTATAATCACCACAACCATCATCACCACAACTCTGTACCTACCAGTCCTAACGAAATACTCGGTCACCACC
The DNA here is from genome assembly GCA_032362435.1 of Melikaiella ostensackeni. NCBI lineage: Eukaryota > Metazoa > Arthropoda > Insecta > Hymenoptera > Cynipidae > Melikaiella > Melikaiella ostensackeni. The sequence goes on from JAUMHM010000048.1 coordinate 13,113,052, forward strand.
GAACCTACAAGGTAACTGGGTCAAATTCAGCCACTACCTCACCAGTTGGAACCGCCAGGCGCGAAAGCACCCAATGCTCTCCTGCTTGCGAGAGTAAAGCCAACGCCAATTTCGGCTACTCGAGTGGATTCGTGAGGACCTCTCGATCAGAGGACCACCTCCAGTTTCAAAAGGATCCATCCATGAGTGCCGTGGACATAGACATCGACGACGACGTCACTTCTAGCCTCAACACTCTCCTGGACACGAGACCCGAAAGTGGCCAGGGTCTCTCAAGCGAGCGTATAGTTTGGACTTACAATGCGCCTGTTAGCTCGCCTTCCGTTTCGGAGAGAACCTCCTGCTGTCGAAATGGCAGCTCGCCTCCTCAATCCTCCAGTAGTAGTTCCTCGACCGAGGGCACGAGCCCTCAGCGTTCCCTCTCGCCGGCTTCCCCGACTTCGGTTTCTTCATCAGTCATGTCCTCCAACTCTGAATCTCGTAGGTTTCCTCTTCCGGTGGTACCAGGCGCTCAGCTTGGACCTTCAGGAGAGGGCACTTCACCAGCTGGACTTCATCCCACGAATGGAGACCTCAGCCAGTCGGAAGCGATCAGCAACATGTCGAGTCCAGACTACAATGATGAAGAGACTATGGACATTCTTAGTGCGCGTGATATTATGATGGTGAGTGATCCCAGTGATAGTGATTCCACTATTCTCGCGAGTGAGCCACCACAGAGGAGGCTCAAGAGTGGAAGCTACAGCGCTAGTCAGGAGTCCAGTGAATACAGAATAGTCATTCAGGTAAAGGGACCGGATAAGGAGAGTGCGAGGAATTCGAGTCCTAGGCAGAATAAACGCAGGGGAAATTCGAGTAATGGAGAGGTCCAGCAGCAGAATCAGCGGACTGGGAATAATAATTCTCTGGCTGAGTCGACTGGGTATCAGGTGATGGAATGTTTCTTTTGGTTTAGTTTTTCAAAGACCATCTCCCCATCATCAGGACTGCCACTCAGTCACTTAAGTCACTTTTAGTCACTTTTCTTCTCAAATCACTGTTTAGACACTTTTTAAGAATCCTCTGAAATCTAATCTTTTTGGTTTTTTTCAGATTCAGATTCTCATTTGTAATTCAATTCACTCCCATTTATCTGAATTCTATGGAATTTTTTTGGATTCTGAACATTTTGTTCCATTCACTTGAATTATTTTAAAGTCATCTTGAATTCGTATTTGTGAATTTTTTCATGTGTATTCGTATGTATTCTTGAATTTCATCGAATTCTCTTGAACTCTCTTGAATTCTTCTAAATTCCCTCCAATCTTACTGAAATCAATGGAATATTTCGGATTTTTTCAATTTTTTCAATTAATTTGGAATTTACTGTAAATTCTTTTGAATTCATTTGAATTCTCAGGGGTCACAGTCAGTCCCGTATTCCCCTTTTTTCTTATTTTCCCCCTTTCCCCTTCCTTTCCCCTTTTTTCTCAAAATCCCCTATAATTCCTATATTTGAGAATTTTGTCCACTTTCCCCTTTTTCTCCTTTTTCCCCTATTTTTTTGAAGCTGCGATTAACTTTTCAAGAATTATAATAATCAGAAACGTATAATACTCAAAAATGTGCGCCACAATCCTTGTGCAGCTATGAGCATGCGCAACTAGCGATCTACAATTGAATTTAGAGTACTTTTTGTCCAGTTTTTCGCTCTCTATTTCTTTCACTCTCATGGACTTTCTGACTGCACTGGTCGGACGGTCAGAGGTATAAATGCACCATGATGGGTAGAGGATTTGCGCAAAAAAATAGAGAAAAGAAAATCTAATATGATTGAATCAACAGTGTCGCGAAAGAAAAAAAAAGTATCTCACATTTAATTGACATATTTTCGTTCCTATAACATTTAATTTTGAAATAATTTGTAATTTAATATTTTAATATAATTTGTAGTGTCTTATAAGAGTGTTACAATCAACTTTTATTTTCATTACACTGGTATTTAAAAAAAAAATTCCCCTTTTAAAAAAAAATGCCTTTTTTCAAGGAAAAAATCCCCTATTTTCCCTATACTTGAAATGATGAACTAGTGTGACCCCTGAATTCTTCGAAATTCACTTAATTCTACCCGATTAAATGAATTATTTATTTATTTAAGTTTTTTTTTTAATTCACCCTGAAGTCTTTTAAACTCGCCTTGAATTCTTAAGCATTCATCAAATCTTTTTGAATTTCCTATAACTCTTCTAAATTTACTCCAAATTTAATGAAGTCAATGGAATATTTGGGATTTTTTCAATTCATTTGGAATTCACCCAGAATTTTTATTAATTTATCCTGAACTCTTTAATTCTTTTGGATTACCTTGAATTTTTGTAAGTTCACTGCAAATTCCATAAATTGAGTTAATTTTTTCAATAGTTTTAAATTGTTTTCAGTTCAATTGAAATTTTTACAAATTCTATTCACAAATTTATAAATTATATTCACTACCATTTATCTGAATTGAATGGATTTTTTTAAATTTAACAAATATGTTCCATTCACTTGGATTATTCTAAATTCACTCTGAATTCCTTCAAAATAATCTTGAATTCCTAGAAATTTCTTCGAATTCTTCTTATTTTCCTTAAATTCCTCTAAATTTACTAATTCTATTTACTTCCATTTATCTGAATTCAATTGAATTTTTTTGAATGTTAAAAAATTTGTTCCATTCACTTAGATTATTCTGAATTCAACCTGAATTCTTTCAAATTAATCTTGACTTCGCATGATTTTCATCGAATTCTCAGGAATTCCCACGAATTTTTCTAAATTCGCTCTAATGTTACTGAAATTAAAGGAATATTTTGGATTTTTTTAAAATTCATTTGGAATCCAGCCAGAATTCTTATCGATTTGTCCTAAATTCTTTAGAATTCCCTTGATTTTTCGCAAATTCATTCCATATTGAATTAATTCAATGAATTTTCTTAAATATTTCAAATTATTTTCAATTCACTTGATTTTTTGAAAATTCACTTTGAATTTTGATCAAGTTGATTAAATTCTTATTTCCCTTAAATTCACTCAAATTTTATTTAATCCATTGGTTTTTTGTTTCATATTTTGAATTTTTATTTCAATTCACTTAAATTCTGTTGATTTCGCCTTTAACTCTGTTCGCTCCCATTTTATTCATCTTGATGAAAATTTTTTTATTTTTTAAATTTTGTTCAATTCACTCAAATCCTTATGAATTTCGTCAAAGTCTCTTGAATTTCCTTGAATTCTTCTAAATTCAGTCTCATTTTACTGGAGTTAATGGATTTATTTGCATTTTCTCAATTGATTTGAATCCTTTTGAATTTAACTTGAATTGCTTTGAATTCATTTAAATTCTTTTGTATTCCCTTGAATGTTTGCAAATCCACTCCAAATTCAATGAATTCAATGAATTTTCTAAATACTTTTGAATTGTTTTCAGTTCACTTGAATTTTTTTTTCAAATTCACCTTGAATTCTTTTAAATTAATCTTGAGTTCGTATGAGTTTTATCGAATTCTCTGAAATGTCCTTGAATTCTTCTAAATTCGCTCTAATTTTACTAAAGTCAATGGAACAATTTGGATTTTTTTTTCAATTCATTTGGAATTCAGCTAGAATTCTTATTAATTTATATTGAATTCTTTTATATTCTTTTGAATTCCCTTGAATTTTTGCAAATTATCTCCAAATTTAATGAGTTCAATGCATTTTTTAAATATTTTTGAATTGTTTTCAGTTCATTTGATTTTGTTTTTAATTCACCTTGAATTTTTATCAGTTTCAACGAATTCTTCTCATTTCCCTTAAATTTTTCTAAATTCACTCGAATTTTTTTACAGGGTTGATACAGGTCAGGTGTCATTTTATACGTGAAAGACAAATTTATTACGTTCATAGAAAATCAAAAACAAGTCAGAGGAAATTCAGGGAATTGCAAAATTGAGATTTTGTAGCAACCCTGTTTTAATTAATTGGGATTTATTTTTTGATTTTTTTTTCATTTCTCTTAAATTTTGTTGAATTTTCCCTGATTCTGTTTACTCCCATTCTTTTCAATTCAATGGAAGTTTTTTAATTTAAAAAATTTTGTTTAATTAACTCATATTCTTATGAATTTTATCAAAGTCTTTTAAATTCTTCTAAATTCACTCTAATTTCACTGAAATCAATGGAATTTTTGGATTTTTTCAATTCATTTGAATTCTTTTGAATTAATTCTGCATTCTTATGAATTTATCCTGAATTCGTTAAAATTTACCTGGAATTCTAATAAATTTCATCGAATTCTTTTGAATTCAAAAGAACATCAAGTCACATTACTAATGCACATTAGTCATTTTTAGTAAATTGTAGTCACTTTTTTGGTTAGAAATTAGTCACTTTTGGTCGCTTTTTGTTTTAATTAGGTCACCTTTTTCACTTTTTTTCAAGTAAATTAGGCTGTGGCAGCTCTGTCCATCATTCGTGAAGATTATAAAGATCTCAATAGACTAGTGCAGAGGACTAATGAGAAAAATTCACCCGCTCTTGATATAGACGGTAGCATAATTTTTGTTTTAAAGTGTTTGAATAATATTTCAAACATATACATGTCAAAAAGAACTTTTCAAGTTTAAACTTTGTGTAACATTTTTCAGAATTCAAAATATTACAAAGTTTAGGTTTATTTTATGTATATCTGATAAAAAAAGTAAGGAGTCATTAATTCTATTCCTCCTCAGGAGTTAAAGGATTTTGAAGAGGAAAGAGAGCCGATGATTTCTTCTGCCAGCGAAGAGCAGAAGCAAAGTGGCCAATCGCCTCCTTTATCCGCCGACGAAGAAAGCGATATTGAAAGTCTGCACAGTTTCCATTACAGTCCAAAGGCCGTGGATTTGCCGTCGGCAGTCAGATTAGCAAAAAGGCTTTATTCTTTGGACGGTTTCAAGAAATCCGACGTCTCCCGACATCTTAGTAAAAAGTAAGAATCAAGTCTACCTTCCTGTTATTAAATTTAGCACTGGAATACTGCAAAATTAAAAAAAAAATACTAATATTGAATCTGCACTTTTAATCAAATTTGTCTCTTGATCTTCAATTTCTCACTTTTATTCATTTTTATCACATTCATCGAGATCCTTCTCGAATGAGGCAATGCAAGGTAACTGCACTTATCGCAGTAATGCTACATTCTAAACATTATTAATTATTCTTACTAGCAATGACTTCAGCAGAGCAGTGGCTGAAGAATATTTAAGGTACTTTAACTTCGAAGGAGACACGCTGGACGTGGCTCTCAGAAAATTCCTTGCTCAGTTTTCTTTGACTGGTGAAACCCAAGAGAGGGAAAGAGTTCTTGTTCATTTCTCCAAAAGGTATCTTGATTGCAATCCTGGCAGCTTTAACTCGCAAGGTATTGTTTTTTTTTTTTTAGAAAGCGTAAAAGTTTGTGGGGAAGAGGAGACCGGAGTGACAGGCCTTAAATTATATTTCTGCTAGATTTTGATTAAAATGTGATACTGATACTCGTATGTTGCATTTCTTTCAGTTTGCCCTACCCTGTCACTTTGGCTGTCTCTCCCTTATAAATTAAAAGAGACAGAGAAGTTATATTTATTGATTTGATTACTGAAATTATAACTGAAATTTAAATTAAATCATCAGATGCTGTTCATACTCTGACTTGTGCTATAATGCTACTTAACACGGATCTTCACGGTCAAAACATTGGCAGAAAGATGTCTTGTTCGGAGTTTATAGAAAATTTGTGGGAGCTCAACGATGGCGATAATTTCCCCAGAGAAGTGCTCAAACAGCTTTACAATGCCATTAAATCGTTTCCTTTAGAATGGGCGTTGTGAGTATCAACTGCTTTCTCTATTCTTTCGCACCATTAAGCGCAGAGAATGTCTGAAGAATTCCATCTCCATTTATTTTGTTTTTATCAAATGTTTACTCTCTATACAGAACGTTAATCGCCTTTACTATTCATCTTGCAAAAACATGTAACCTGAGACTTTTCAGTTATAAGTTAAAGTCGCCCAAATTTTGAATGTATGAGCTTTAAAATTGTAAAGCTTAAGCTTCAACTCTTCCAAATTTGTAATTGTTCATTTCCGAAAGCTTCACAGTTGAAAGAGTTTCTTTTTAAACGCTTCTTATTTTAAATTTGAAGTTGTACCTCTCGTTGTTTTTTTTTATTTGAGTACTTTATTACTTTAGTACGTTCTTGTTTAAACATTTTACTCTTTAATTGAAGCAAAAGTACTTATTTTATTTTCAAAATGATTCAATTTTGTTCGAAAGTTCCTCAATGAAAATATTTGGTGTTACTTTAGGGACGACGAGGGAGACGAAGCAGCGTCTCACGCTGCTCAGCAAGGCGATGGTCCAGCGATATCTACCTCTGGAAATCCATTTCTGGATGTTCCAAACATCACTGGTGCCACTGAATATAAAAAGGGTTACGTCATGCGCAAGTGCTGTTATGATTCAAATGGAAAGAAAAGTACTTATTCAATTTTAAAAAAAGTATTGATTTTAATTTAAAAAAGGGTTTTAATGACAGCACATTTTAAATTTGTTTTCCAGCGCCTTTTGGGAAGAGAGGGTGGAAAATGTATTATTGTACATTAAGAGAACTTGTATTATATTTGCACAAAGACGAACACGGCTTCCGAAATGATAGTTTACACAATGCCATACGTATTCATCACGCGCTAGCGACGAAAGCATCTGATTATACGAAGAAACAATATGTCTTCAGGTTACAGACTGCCGATCAAGCGGAGTACCTCTTTCAAACTAGGTAAGTGATTTTTAATTGTTAGCAAAGTAATTTTCAAAATTAACTAAATTTTTTCTTGAAACTGTTAAGAATAATACAATCATTTGAATGACGGAGGAAATACTGAAATTGGTAGATCGTAGTCACAGGAATCACAGTGGTTCTGTAGTTCAATTTTAGGTAAAGGGAATTTTTTTGAGAAACGAGAATTTCATTTTTAATTCAGGGTGTCTACCTGACCGGGAAATCGGAAAAGATCGGGAACTTTGTTCACCGGGAAAAAAACAAAAACCGGGAAGTGACCGGAAATTTAATTCAATGATCTGGATTTTTCTCTCGAATGTACTGATATGCAAGTTGAATGTGGTTTCATTTATTTTATTACTCTAATTCTGAGTTGGAACAGTGAATTTTCTGAAGGAATTAAATTTCTGAGTTGGAACAGGGGATTTCCATAAAGAATTATAATTTAGACTATGAGACAGGAAATTTCCGTAAGGAATTATAATTTTCATCTTGGAACAGGTGATTTTCGTAAAGAATTATAATTTAGACATTAGGGCAGGGAATTTTCCTGAAGAAATATTATTTGACTTAGAAAAGGGAATTTTTGCCATGGAATGGGAATTTTAGAAAATCATTTTAATTCTGATTTAGGAGAACAGAATTTTGAAAAAATCCGTGTTCAAATTCAGAATTATAATTATTCACAAAATTCTCTGTTCCTAATCAGAATTTTAATTCTCATGACCAAATATTATCTGATGTTCTAGCTTAGAATTATAATTCTTTTCAAAAATTTCCTGCTCCAAATCAGAAATCTTTTGAATCTTTTTAAATGTTGAGAAGTGTCTTGAAATCTTTAAAAATCGTTTGAAATCATTTAAATTTGTTGAATACGTCATCACTTTCTAATATAAAAATGCATAAGAAAAAAATTCAAGAAGATCAAAGATTGAAAAATATATAAACTATAGGATTCAGCAATGCTCATACGTGAAATTTTCTCTTCAGTATAAAACCTGGAATTGTGCAAAGTATTTTTCTAAGTAAGCTAAAAAGAAATAATTTGAAAAATCACCAAAATGACTATATATTTGAAAAACTTTCTACTTCTATATTTTTATTTCCTTATAAGACTTTAACATTGTTTTTCTAATGTATTTTCACCATTTGAAAACTCTCAGATGTTTAAAACCTTTTCTAATGTCAGTTAAAAAAAGAATATATCTAGTGTTAAAAATTAGAAATTAAAAAGAATTGTTATTGACGAAAATAACAAAATTATGAAGATAAACATTTTTTCAAATATGCAGTTAGCTAACATGTAAAACCCAGCCATATAACAATTAGCTATAAATTAATTATACTTTCTTAGGGTCTCAGTACCCAATACGCTACTTTTTTGCATATTATTTTCGATTTCCAAAATTTTCTTCCTTCAAACTACAGTCTACACTAACGTATATTTTTTTCTTATGTTTTTACTTTCTTGATGTTTTATGGAGAAAGGCATTTTAAAAGTATTCCAATTTCAAGAAGTCAACTTTTGAGAGTATAAAATGTTTTTGATTTTCAACTATAGAATTAATTTATCTTTTGGGTTTAGTTTCTCGATTTGATCGTTAGCCATTTCTTCGCTGTCCATGCCCTTCAAATCAACAAAATTAGCAGATAAATCGTTTAGGAAATACTTAAAATCAGTATGATCGAAGAGAATCTTTTGGAAAGCGTCTTGTTTTCTAATGCCGTAAATTTCTATTTATGATTTTTAAAAAATGAATCGAAACTTTGTGAAAAAAATGGGAAAAATGGTCAGAATTCTCGTTTTTAATTGTTTTAGAGAATTTTTGAAATTTAAGGGTGAAAAAAGGGGAAAAAGTGAAGTACAGTCATCTCTCCATTCGTGGCCACCCTCGGGTCTAGTTGGCCACTAACCGAAGGTATGAAAAATCTAGTTTCAACCGGATTTAACGCGACCAGTGATTAAACACTCAGGGCCGCTTATATAATCTCTGAACCCGGCACGAACAAAATTATCTGCGCAGAGAGTCGCGATATAAATAACTTCTGATACGGCGCTGACTGACCGAGCGAAGACCTTAAGTATAGGCCGGCAAGGGACGCTAAGGGGGGGAGACAGAAGCATTCAAGCTTGAACAACCGTGAGGCTGGCCAGAGATGGGATGGCCACGAATGGTGAATGAGCGTAGTTAAGGAGAAAAATGGGTGTAGGTAAAAAAGGAAACAGGCCGTGATCCATAAGGTCATGAAAAATATTGTGAGGTATAAAGTTGACAGTTGACAATTTCAGAACTGGCATAGTGTTTGTCAGGCAACCGATTCAGAAACTAGGAGACGTGTGAAAGACGTCAATTTGAATAAAGCGCTTATAAGAAGCATTCAGCTGTTGGTATAGTACAGTATTATTGGCAGCCTTTGTACTCTCTCTAGCAACAGGAAATGCGATCACGTCGAAGGTCTCCTCTGCACATATCGTATAAAATTTCCTACAGTGTAAAACTGGAAAAACGGGAACTGAAATTTCGTGTAACGCGTCAAATAAGGAATTTTTTTTTCTTTTTATATAATTTTGAATAGAAGGACAAAGAACTAAACTACTTAATTGTATTTTTTGGCATTTCTGATGTTCTAAATGATTTAAATCTTGATTTTTTCAGTGATTCCAAAGAGTTACAGTTGTGGATCGACACGATAAACTTTGTCTGCGCAAGTTTCTCCTGCCAACCCCTTGCTGGCGCGGTAGGCTCTCAACGAAAGTTTCAGCGGCCTTTACTTCCGTGCAGTCACACGAAATTAAGTCCCGTAAGTCAATGTTCTTAAAGTTTACAAAATAGAAAACGCCGAAAACAAAGTTTCATCTTGGTTTTTTTTTTCTTCTTTAATGGTGCCTCAGAGAGAGCAATTGCGGGATCATGAAGAGAGAGTCAGTAAGTTGGAAACTGAGCTAGACGACCACAGACGACATCCGCCAGAAAGAGGAGCAAAATCATTGACTATTCAAAACTACAAAGAAAAAGACGCGTATCTACAACATGAGGTATGCTAAGATTCTGATTTTAAATTTTATTTTGTCGTTACTTTATTCTGAAATCCTGACACAAGAAACCCTGTTCTTGAATGTTGCAGTTGAAGAGGTACAAAACGTACGCCTATCTTTTGCGATCGCGATTGGTCTTCGCCGAAGTGGAACCGCCTCTGGCCGAGAGTAGCATCGGCGAGGTGGACGAAGTATCCGGAGCTCCGCTGAATTCTGACGTAGCGTTGGTCCCACCTCCGGTTCCTGATCGTCCAGCCACAAATAGGTACAGTTATAGGGCCGCCATTTACAGCCGTAATCTTCTGAATGGCCAGGACTTTGGCTAGGTTATTGGTTGACATGTGATGGGTGTATTTTCAGCACGTGTGGTCTAGTCTGACCTGCGTACGTAGGCCAAGGACAGCAGTAACAAGGCGTAACAAGTCATAATTTGGAAGAAAAAATAGCAAACGAAGGATACGCGTCATCTTTCGTTAATCTGCTTTGTCGTCGATCCCTAACGTAAAACGTTCAAAAACATTTCTTTCAATTATGTCTGTACATAAGAAACTAACTGATAATCGCTAATAGTATTTGATCTCACGGTTAAGAGTTTCACAGAGTTTCGCCAAATCCTTTTTTTATTTTTTCTGACTTTATTTTTTTCAAGGTAGAGTAAAGATATCTTTAAAAATATCGAGAAACAGACAAACTGCTGTCACGCCTGCTACTGGTCCAGCTTGATCGTAATTAGCTGGTGTGGATCTGGGCTTACAATTAATACTAGAGAGTAATGTACATTAACTAGTGGTTACTAATAAATCAATTAACAAACTATCGTAATTATCTTGAGGAAATACAAGAGCGACTGATTGTCTCAAATAAAAAGAAATCATACTTTGCCCTCGTCTGCATTACATTTGAAATGAATTCTATGTCCAAGAAATCTCTATTTTTCGGGTTTCAAAAACTTGTTGAAAGTACTTAATTTCTTATCTTGTTACTGTTATCGTACTAGTTCACTAAAATTTAAGATATCTTGCTTTATAATCGTGATAGAGTTATGCGTGATAGCTAGGATTATGATGAAATTATTTCTTGAAGGATTTTTAGCTTTAAAGATTTCAGAGAAGACAAAGTATGACATCTAACTTCACTCGTTAGAAAAAATTCTCGTAACGGTGGTTTGAGTTTTTTTTTCGTAATAATTTTCAAAGAAAGTATGAAAAGGAAAGTTGATTTAATTATTAGATTATCGAACGGAGTTTCGCTGTAAACTGACTGACTAAAAGTTTTAAAACCTGGGTCTTGATATCGCGTGAGAGAAGCGTTAAGATTCATTTGCATTTCTAAATGCTTCTAGACTGTGATATTATTTTTGAAAATTAAGCGAGCATTCCTCTTCACGTTCTCGGATTTTACATTCCACAAAACTGCAAACTTCTTGTATATTCTCTGGAGTAAGGTTTCAAATTCTATGTTCATCGGTAATCTTCCATCGTATTACAATTGCACTTTCTGTTACTTCTGAAATATTCATGATTACATGGGTCTTTGATTGGAATAAAATTTTGCGAATTCCAATTGAACTTCCATGTTCTCGTCACTCGCCTTCTATTGCTTTCCTAACAAAACAAAAAACAAACAAGATACACTTTTGTAAAAAGTATACAAAAGAGTATTTCTAAGACCTTTTATTGAATTAATTATACGCTCATTTTGTACAGTAATTTGCAAGAGTTTTCTTGTCTTGTAATAAACTGCAAGTTAAAGGTTTTTATTTTATATTATGCAAGGTGAGACTACTTGAAAATTATTTATTAAGCTTCGTTATTTTTATACTTTTCAAAAAATGAATCAACCGCATTGCAAGACGGACTCAAAAACTCCAGAATTCCGTTTCCTCATTGATAATTTAATACCTAGATAAGTTCGGTTTGCTTATTTGGTTGGTTATTTATGTAATTTTTCCATTCGATTTATACTTAATTGTAGATTTTGTTAGTAAATTTGAGAAAGTGTGTAGTTCTTTCTCGGCAAACCAGTGGTTCTCGATCAATATATGAAAGTAGTTAGAAACAAAAATTCATGTTAAGTTTCTTACTTTCTCGCAGTATTAAGTAATATTAGTAATTTATTAACATCATCTGCACCAATTTTGTAGTCGCACAGAGTAGGGTGTCTACAATATTGTAAAGGTCCTACAAATTGTTCAATAATGAGAAATTGTTTTTATAATTAAGTTTCGTTGCATTGTGAAAATTGTGGTTTGGTATTTTTGAATTCTATTATTGAAATTATTGTTGAGCGCACTGTTAAAAGATAACTTGTGTTTCTTCTGAACTTTATTTTTTTTTAATTTAAATAAGTTATATTTATTAACTGAGCAGCTTGTAAATAATAAAAGCTTACAGAAAGTTTTGTAGATCTAACGTTAGAGTGAGAAGTTTTGAAAAATGATATGAATGGGACACCCTGCTATATTTCTTGTCAAACATATTGTATCGCATCCGGTTTTGGCCAAAAAGGAATTAAATGGAATACTATAGTTGCAGTTTTTAGTCATCGTTTCATTAGGTTTCATTACAAACATTGTAACAGTATAATTTATTTATACCATGGGCCATATTTATACCACGAAGTTGAACTTGTACTCAGATCGTCTATCCTTTAAAAAAATTGACTGATTAATTTCCTAATCTTCGAAGCCAAACTGCCATACAAGGACGGAGAGTAAAAATAAAAAATCTTGTTCAACGAGAGTTTAACAAAGAGGTATGAACACGGCCCATTCGCTGGGAGAAGAAATAAATGTCGATTTATTAATTCTATTTGTTTATCATTAAATAGACTCGTAGTTTGTTTCCAGCAAGTTTCTAGCAAATGCAATGACATACCTGTAAGCTGCATTTCAGAGAGTTGCATTCTAAAAAAACATTTCATCTTCATCGACTTTGTAAGTTTTCACAGCGAAAAAGAAAGGAAGATCTTAGTTTATTAATATATTTTATTTTCGTGCTTTTCATTTTACGCTTACCAGTCAATTTATACTCTCGAGATTAAAGAATACAATAGGATTTAACTCTAGTTTATAGAAAAAGCCCTTGTATATATAAAATGTAATATATGTGGATAATATAACGATTATTATAAATCGTTTGACGCTGATGGCAATAAAAACAACTCTCCAAGTTATAACTCAAACATTTTCGCATAATATCCCGAAATAACGTACGTATTATACAATGGCTCATAATCAAGTCATTTTGAGTTGTCTTTGCATAATAGCTAAGCCGTGCACGTCTAATGTCATTTTACATCACACTAACAATTTTCGCACTCATACTATAAATTGTAAATAAGTATGTTTAGTAATTTTTACTTCCACAGTTAAACTGTAGTTTTTTTTTTATAAAAAGGGGAATATACTTGATAGAACTGACCAGAACTATTTATATCTAATACTGAAATATTACAGATTTATGAATGAAGTATTTTATTTTTAATCTAAATTTCCTTACCGACATTGACCAACATCTGGGGGCGTAGATGGTTCTGTTCTGTATTAACTGGCAATTAAGATTTCTTCTTGTTGTCAAGTGGTTGATATATAAAACTGATAAAACTCTGAAATCTAACTCATAGAATTTTCAAGGCCCAAAAAATAGCATGGAAACAAACCTACTTAGCATAGAATCGAGCCCTTGAAGTCGGTAAATGTCGGTAACGGAATCTGTAATGATAACTTCCCAAGTTTATAACACCAGTTTTTAATTTACAAATCTCCAGAATGATTTTAATAACAATTTACATATCAATGCATAAGTATGACTGTGATAGTAAAAATGGAAGTAGAAATTGAAAAAGAAATTGCATGCAATCAAACAAGTAAGGGATTAATGAAGGTTTTGGAAAGTAGATTGTAGATAATTTTATATCAAACATAAGATATTCTGCATGCGATATAGCAATTCCCGGTAGATAAATAATATTAATCTGTTGCATGCAACAGGGTTGAAGAAGAACAAGTCAAGAACAAATCAAGCAGCTCGACTTTACTAAGGTGCTAACAGGACTATTATTTATCCTTGTACGATGTACGTGATGAACTTCGTTAATAATAAGTGATTCCTGACTGGGTAGTATATTTATATGTGTAAATAAATGATAATCGTTTTAAGTTTTTAATACTCAGTAACGTTAATGTTGATCGTTGGATGTTCCAATTAAACATTCGGATTCCGCTAGCAATTTCTTGATAATGTTCGACTGTCAAATTTGTCTTTGACAAATGTAATAAGATATAATATTGTGCCGTCGAATCTCGAATCGATTGTCAAAGTTACTTGTGATTCAGAATTAAGCGTTATTCGTCTAACGCCGATTCCATAAGCGTTGCAAAATTTTGATCCAGTTAGTGTTTTTAAATGTTGAGACATTAACTCAATTAGATTCAATTATTTCGTCTTGATATTGAGAATTTTTTTTAAGTCATGATTTATTTGTAAGTTTTTAAAATCTGCCAGTCGTTTTGAAACCTATTTACTCATGAATGGTGATATTCTAGAAAATTGTTATGTAAAATTCATATTATATAAAGCTTTTTAGAGAAAAGGTACTGCAATTATCGAAAATATTTTTAAACCAGTACTTAATCGGGGTTTTCTAAAGTTACTTGTAATTATTTCTAAAAATGAGAAAAAATAAAACTAGAGTAAAATTTAAAAAGCAGTGGCTTGCTTCCTTTTTTGATCAGAATCAAATAGGATCTGAAAATTACATAGTTGAAATGAATCCTTAAAAAGGTAGAATTTGTGTAGATTATTTATTTTTTGAGTCCACTGGTCTTCTTTAAATATAGTATATATTTATGCCAAAGAACTGCATTTACTGAAATCGGTCTAAAATAGAAACCTAGTTATGTAAGGTAGTTAGTAACCTTTTGTAAGATTTGTACAAGGTACATTTTACTTAGAGCTTAAACTTGCTGTTAATGGTTGTTTCCAACTTCTGAGATTATTAATTTCATTAGATGAGAAACTCACATTCAGACTTCACAAAACATATTGCAAAAAAAATATTTTAAATATTGAATTTAGTGATAATAAATTAGTGATTTATTGCCTGAAAGTCACTTCACTAGTTTCTTATCTATAAAGCGGTTCAAATATGTAGAATCGAATGCGTTTAAAAATTGTGCACTTATATATGGAAAAATAAACATTTATGAACGTGGAAATCTTCAAGTTTTATGTAAACTTACTTTTTAAATAATAATACAGTAAGTACTTTTTTATACAGATTTAATTACATATTCATAAATGTGTATAATAATCAATAATTCATTACTTTACATTTCCGTGATTCGAAATAAAGTATTCTATTTATTTACAGAGATAGTGCAGAAAATATTCAAATAATACTTGTTTTATATTACATTCGTCGAAAAATCGTCGACTTTCTCAACATACAAAGATATAAATTCATTTTGTATACATACATTTACACGACTGTCGTCTCCGGCGCGGCAGGGATCATCGTGTTCCTCCCTAATTCATTCAAGCTTGATGAAACGTATTATACAAGTAATATATCATCCTGATTTGTGATTTAAGTAAAACTAAAAATTGTACAACTTTGGAGGAATGTCGTGATGGCATAGCACCAACTTTACTACATACAAATCGGTTAGTCGCACTGCAATGGCACGTCTGTCATACATACATACATACATACATATATATATATGTATATATATATAATTTTTTTTTAATCCTTCATGTAAAAACCTACCCAATAACGTAGTAACAGTAACAATTTTAGTTCATCCACTTGCGACAGGTTGCGGCACCACATGCGCATGGTATTTTATGTTGATCATCTTCAATGTCAAACTTGTAGTCGTATGATAACTGTAACAAAAAAGAAAAAAGATTGTAGTGCCAATGTCTCAAAAGCTTCAATAACAATTTCTAAAATTATGAATCCAAAGTATTGAATCTTAAATGCTTGCAATAAAAAATATACTTTGAAAAGGAGACTAAAAGTTACTTCTGAAGAAAGCGACCAAACGTGAAAAAGTGACTCGCTGGCGGGCTCACAAAAAGCATCCAAAATTAAATCATTTTACAATTACCAGGGTGTCCACCTGACCGGGAAATTGGGAAAACCGGGAGATGACTGGGAATTTTGTTCGTCGTAAAAAAACTGGGAAATGACCGGGAATTTGATTCAAATTAAAAGTGGCTTCATATATTTTTTATTTATTTTTATTACTCTAATTCTAAGTTGGAACAGTGAATTTTCTAAAAGAATTATAATTCTGAGTTGGGACAGAGGTTTTCAGTAATTAAATATAATTTTGACAATTGGAACAGTGAATTCCTGTAACGAATTATAATTCTGGCTTTGGAACACGGAATTTCGAAAAGAATTATAATTTTGACTTCGGGACAGGCAATTTCTGCAAAGAATTAGAATTTTGACTTTGTTACAGGGAATTTCCTAAAATAATTATAATTCTCAGATAGAACTGGGAATTTTCATAAAGAATTAGAATTTTTGGTTTAGGTTCACTTTAGAACAGGGAATTTCGTTAAGAATTATAATTCTTACTTTACGATAGAAAGTTTCCGTAAAGAATTATAATTTTGGCTTTGGAACAGTGAATTTCGAAAAGAATTATAATTTTAAATTTGGGACAGTGAATTTTCTAAAAGAACTATAATTCTCAGATAGAACTGAGGTTTTCCGTAAAGAATTATAATTTTTGTTTTAGGTTCACTTTAAAACAGGGAATTTCGTGAATAATTATAATTTTAACTTTAGGACACGGAGTTTCCGTAAAGAATTATAATTTTGACTTTGGGACAGGCAATTTCTGCAAAAAATTAAAATTTTGACTTTGGGACAGGGAATTTTCTAAAAGAATTATAATTCTCAAACAGAACTGGGACTTTCCGTAAAGAATTATACTTTTTGTTTTAGGTTCACTTTAGAATAGGAATTTTCATTAAAAATTATAATTCTTACTTTAGGACATGGAGTTTCCGTAAGGAATTATAATTCTTATTTTAAGTTCACTTTCGAAAAGGAATTTTCATCAAAAATTATAATTTTTACTTTAAACAGGGAGTTTCCATAATTTCTGAATTATAATAGAAAATGTTGTAAATAAATATAATTGTGATTTGGAACAGGAATTTCCGTAAAGAATTAGAATTTTCACTTTGGAACAGGAAATTTTCGTGAAGAATTCTAATTTTGGTTTTGGAACAGTGAATTTTCTTAAGAACTTTAATTTTTACTTTGGGACATGCAATTTCCGCAAAGAATTAGAATTCTCAAATAGAACTGGAAATTTGCGTCAAGAATTATAATTTTTGCTTTAGGTTCACTTTAGAACAGGAAATTTCGTTAAGAATTATAGTTTTTACTTTTGGACAGGGAGTTTCCGTAATTTCTGAAGTATAATAGAAAATGTTGTAAATGAACATAATTCTGAATTGGAACAGGGAATTTTCGGAAATAAATATAATTGTGACTTGGAACTGGGAATTTCCGTGAATAATTATAATTTTCACTTTGAAACAGGGAATTTCCGTAAAGAATTATAATTCATACATTGGAACACGGAATTTCTGTAAATAATTGTAATTTTCACGTTGGAACAGGGAGTTTCCGTAAAAAATTATTATTTGACTTGGGCCAGAGAATTTTTTACACGGAACGGCAATTTTAGAAAATATTTTTAATTGTGACTTAGAAGGGAATTGAAAAAAATCCTGTTCAAGTTCAGAATTATATGTAATTATTCACGAAATTCGCTATCCCAAATCAGAAATATTTTTAAATGATTAGAAATCTCTTGAAATCTTTAAAAATAATTTGAAATCATTCAAATCTTTTAAATTGACCTAGAGAAAAAGTGGAAATG
>JAUMHM010000048.1:13149766-13170282 GCA_032362435.1 Melikaiella ostensackeni
CAGAGGAGCGAAAGGATTAGCTCTGGTAACAATCGGAGTTTGAGAACGTACCTGTTCTGGTTCTTGATTCAACTTTGGTTTTTCTAGAATTGATTCCAGAACTTTGAACTCTTTCCCTTTATCTGGTTTGGATTCCTTTGGCTTCTCTTCCTCTTTCTTTTCGATTATCAATTTATCCGGTGACTTGACTCCAGATTTAGCCTCTGGCACTTGCCGTGGGATGAGGGGAGAGATCGTATGCTCCTCTAGATCGGAAGATTCAGGAGTTTCAGTAGGAACAAGAAGTTTGCCTTCTATCGACCTCATAGATAAATTCAAATCCTTTTTGTGTCTCATCTGTGAATGGAGGTCTTCATCGCTCAAATGGTGTCCTTCCACCTGAGTTTCTGAAGATTTGAGTCCCAGGATCTGCATTTGGAGATTATGATTTTGAGCACTGTCATTAATAAGCGCATTGCTGAGGGAATCATTGCTGTCAATCAAGACCATGTCTTGCTCAAAAAGGTCGTTCAAACCATACTCATTTTGATTATCAGCCAGATTGTCAGCTAGATTATCAGCAAGAGGACACAAAACGTCTAGACTGGCACCACTAAACTGTTCAATATCATTGATGTCATTGATATCGTCATTGTCTCCTTGCGCAGCTGAACTCAGAGTCACTTCGGAATTGACAACATTCTTGTCATCGTCATAATCAGTCGTATCCGGAATTGGTTCCGATTTATCATTCGGGCTGCTGAGTGCGCCATCGGTTAGAGAAGAAGATGCTGTAGCTTTTGGTTCAAGCGCAAGCGGAGATGTTTGCGGCGGTGTATGAGAATCATCATCAAAGTCGTTGTAATCTGCACAGACTAACGAGTTTTTGAGAGAAGGTTTCCTAGGTAAGATAGCACCCAGATTACCTGGGGTATTCGGTTTTTCCTCGCTCAAAGTTGGCTCAGAAGTTTTTCCTTTGCTCGTCTCGGCTTTCGTTGACCACATGGGGGATCCACCTCTGAGACCTAACTTGAAATACCCAAATTTGCCGAAACATGTCGGCAGGGGCAGAGCGTTGATTGGGTTGTGGGGGTTTCCTCCACCTCTGGAATGATCGATATTTTGATCTTGCTGCTGCATTTGTTGTTGCATTTGATTTTGCTCATGATTCAAGGAATTCTGAGAACCATAATTTCCAAGAGGCGTGTGCGGAGTGTGAGGAGTCCTCGGAGTTCCAGGATTCTCGACACTTTGAGGTCTGTCTGGCATCCCTGGACTATTTCCGGTAGATTGCCGCCTTTGCATTTGCATAGGAGATCCTCCAACCATTGGACTGCGAGGCATTGGTGAGTTGGGTGTCTGACAAGGCGGAGGATGATGGGAATTGTTCAGCGGATGTTGAAGCATCGGAGAGGTGGGAGGATGATTGTGAACCCTCGAACCCATGGGACTCGGGGGTTGTGAGGATTGGCTGAGTTGTTGTTGGAGCATGGGAGAACCCATTGTTTGTTGAACTGCAGGGCTACGGGCAAGTGGAGAACTTGGAGGCTGCCCGTAGCCTTGCATTTGTTGATGTAATTGTGGACTTGGCGAGCTGACTGGTTGGGGAACCATGGGAGAGGTTGGCTGTTTTTGAATCATGTGTTGCTGCTGGTGTTGTTGTTGGTGTTGTTGTTGGTGTTGCAACTGTAGGAACTGTTGCCTCTGTTGTTGAACAAGCCGCTCCTGTTGCTGCAAGAGTTGTTGTCTTTGCTGCATCATTTGCATAGTCTTCTGAGCGAGGGCGTTTTGATTATCTTGCGATATGACTTCGTGCTGTTGTTGAATGATCTGTTGCCTCTGAAGCATTTGCTGATGCTGTTGCTGCGTTAAAATTGGTTGTGGTTGGGGCTGTGGACTTCCGAGCGGGGATCGTTGTCCATAAACTATCCCAGCTTGTAACTGCATTCTAGGTCGTTGAGTAACTTCGCCCATAGCAGGTGGACGAACAAAACGTTGTGTGATCCCATGCATTCTAATGTTCTGATCTCCCATGATTTGCTGAGGTGATCGCGCGTCTGAAGTAAAAGAACCTGGACTGGTGGTGAGTCTCCCTGTTATAACAGCTCGATGCTGAGGAGAAGTCATTCTCGTAGCCGCAGGGACACAAATTCCGGGAGATGGCATCGGACCTGGACTGAAAGGATTCTCATCTCCCTGGGATAGTGGAGTCCCAATTCTTGGAGATGGTTGCATGTTGTGAGGCGACATCGTCCCGGGGTTCGCAGACTGCGAATTGCCGGGACTGTGTTGCAACATAGGAGGATTTGGACTATGTTGCACTATTGAATTCGCGGGTGAGTGTTGAATCATCGCGGAAGAAGCACTCCCTGGACCTGGACTGTGCGAAATAAGCGCCGCGGGACTGCTAAGCGGAGACGAATGTTGCGAAGGAGACATCATAGGTGAACAAGATTCGGTATTTTGAGCTTGAAGCTTCTGTTGTTGTTTGCTATTATATTCCTGCACCAACATTCCATGCTGTCGGGTCTGTTTTCGACTAGCGTCCAGGTGTTTTTGAAGTATCCCTTGCTCGCTCGTAACTCGCTGCAACTCGGCATTATCACTCTCGGACAACTCGTTACACGACTTGCGGAGCACACGTTGCTTGCTATTCAGCGACTGAAATAACATTTGGTTTATTGTTAGATCATGAGATATAATTAATTTATATTAATGATAAGATCTTTGAGTAGTAATTAATACTTTTTTGAGCTTGCGAAGCTTTTGTACTTCCGTTTCGTAATATTTGAGCTGTTGCCCTAATATTTGGTTCTGATGATTCAGCCACTGTTCGTACTGCATCTGAATCTGTCGATCCTGTTCAGTAACGATGTTCTCTGGCGGCACGGGAGGAGCAGGAAGTTGAGGAATACTAAAAGTCACAATGCGTGCTGGAAAAAGAAATAAAGAAGTAGATTAAGCATCTACCTGAATAGAAAACTAAGATTTGCGGTGTAACACTAACGTTCGGGTGGTGTTTGCGTGGAGATCGGTTGTCTAGCGGCTTGGACAGATAATTTGCTAGGATCAGGTGTTGCTGGAGACCAGTTTGTACCTGGGGCTGATGGAGGTCGCGGAGCACAACCTGGCCTTATGGAAGGGACGCCACCAGTGACAGTTGGAATTCCTTGAGGAGGTGATGCCAACGCTTCTGCCCTGAGCCTCTCGAATTCGCTATCGCTCAAAAGAGCTCCACTAGGTGTGGTCGTATCGGCTTGCTGCTGCTGGTGTTGCTGCTGTTTTTCCTGTTCCCGCTTCTCTTGTTCCAAGAGCTCCTCCAGCAATAAAGGTTGCTCCTGTGAACATGACTGCTGACAGTTAGTATCAGTCCCTAATACATGTTCATTATTTTAATGTGCAGTTTGACAAAAAAATCACTGAAAGGCTTGCATTGGGTAAATAATTGGAAACAAAAAGCATGCTTGAAGCTTTATTTCATAACAAGAATTCCAAACAAGCTGTGACAATCTTAATTTTGATAGGCATAGTCGAGGGGTTAACCACTAGAAATTTTGATGTACACCAGAATTTAAGAATTCAAGAGAATTAAGAGACTTCAAAAGAATTCAAAAGACTTCAGAAGCAGGTGTACACCTGAATTAATCAGTGGCTGACCGGTTATGGTTTATCGATATAAACCTTTGCGAATAAGAGTCCAGAATTTTCTTGGGAAATTTGGAAATTTCTGTTCTATAGTTTACTTTACAGAAACATTTAGTTAGGAGTTTCAGGAGAAAATTCTTCTCTTGATTTTCTGCGAATGTAATCTTTGTTTTCATTTTTTTAAAAGTGATTCGATAGTAATTAATGATTTAGTCAGGCTATGTAAGTTTGTAGAAAAACATCAAAAGGAAAACACACTTGACAATCGAAAGTCTCAAAGGCTTTATCTTCATCAAACAATTTTATTTCAAATGGAACCACTGTTGCTCACCAAAAATGGGAATGTCTGAAAGAATAGACAGATGTACGAAGCGGTTATTATTTCGGAGGAAAAGTATTAGGAAAATTATTACAAATTTTGTGAGTGGAATTAATGATTTAGAGGTCAACTACTAAATATCTTTTGAACGATTACAAGAGTTTATAAATGTATGATTATCAACAAAAAGGACTTTCATTAGTGACAATAAAGGGAATAGGAAGATTTCAAAGGCAGAAAGGCTGTTCTCGAGAGGGGTTTGTGCGTTTTGAGAATCGAAGGGTGCTTTTAATGCCCGCGTCTTGCTCACCTGCAGAAGCAAAGGTCTTCGTTGAGGATGAGGTGCTATTGTTGGCGCACCGGTATGAACGACAGGGGCCAATGGTGGACCCGCGACTGGGTGCCCTATGTGAATTGGGGGCCGCGTCAAACCCCGCTCACCTGGGCATAGCCCCATCTAGACATGCACCAACACCAATGCATTGCATACACTCAGGCCAAAATACCATTATACCAGCCAATACTCGTTTATTAAATAAATCACTCATCTACACCTACACTCATACCGGGTTATTGTTATCTTATCATTCTACACTCTCAACATTTCCAAATTGCTGACACATAAAAATACACCTGTCGATAATTCGATCAGAACTTTTACTGGAATAACATATATATATATATATATATGTCGTATCCCAACCTTTTCGTGTCTGCCAATTTTTCCGGTTAATTAAGAGGCATTAATTTATAGTTTCATGAAAGTGCAAAAGCTTAAGACATTTTTGACATTCATAGTTAAATTTCTGTAGGCCATGTTTTCTCTATAAGGGATTTTTATGGTTCAATTTAATGTTTTTTTTTGGAACTTTTGATCAAAAAACAGAAAATACAAAAACATGTTTGTGATAACAGAAGTACCTAACAGTAAGTTGAAGTTTTAATGACTATAAATTATAATTCAGTGAAAAATCCTTTCAAGTTTACAGAAAAAAATTACGGATTATAGAAGAGATGCAAAAGTTTGATGGCCACGGGTAGTCGAGTAAAACATCAAATCTGTACAAACCTGTATAGGTCCTCGATATGGAGGCGGAGGACCAGGATACGGAGGCGGTGGAGGTGGCGGTGGGGGTAGTGGCATGCGGGGACCAATCATATGACTGACGGAAACCACCCTTCCCGCAACATTTTGTACTCCTGCGACTCTCATCCCAAGTCGTTGATGTTGTTGAACTGCATGATAGAATAAAGGTTCGAAATTATGAATGTAGAATTAGTGAGAAAGAATAGATAGGGTTTACCGTTGGGCTCAGAAAGATTTGAAATAAGGGAATGAAATTTTCCAAACTTATCAATATTCCTCACCTTGCAAATGCGTTTGGGCAATGCGTTGTGGATGCCCTGGGAAGGTCGTAGGATAGCTGACAGTGACCGTATTGGTAGACGTAACGATTCCAATGGTACCATCCGGAGCAAGTAGTTTAGTACCAGGAGCCATAGGTCTTCCTAACGCTGCCGCTTGCTGCACATGCTGATTCATCTGCTGCACAGACGCCGAAATTGGATGAGCTTGAGGCAAAACTTGAGTTGCTGGCTGAGAAGTTTGCGACGTAGGTGCAATTGTCTGCATTGATTGTGCTTGAGTTAGAGCAGTAGTAGTCTCTGCTGGAGTTTGAACAGTACTCGTAACTCTTCCTTCATTGTTATCCGTATGGGCTGTTGTCGTTCCGCCCAAGTCTTCCGATTTAGGCTCATCTTTCGTCACTTTTTTCTGCTTCTCTTCCTTCGTTTCAACCTCCACTTGTTCCAAATCCAAGTCAAGGATGTTGGTCTTCTCTCCTCCGGTTATGTTGTCCAACTCTGGGTCAGCGTATTCCAAAATGTTGAAGTCGGCGCCCATTTCAGCTGTAAATTCGAAAACGGGAAATAGAAGAAAATTGCAGGTAATTAGAAAGAAGAAATGATCATTCATTTGTGCTTAAATTACCAAGAAGCTCATCGTCGTCATCTCCCAAGTCTCCTAATATTGCACTAACGCCCTCGACCTCTCCCAAAGGAGCGCCTTCTTGCTCGAGTTTTTCCAGTTCGGCAGTAACGTTATCAGGGATTTCGGAAGCTTCGGGAGCACTGACGTTGGGTTCGCTAACTACGGTAGGAATTACAGGTGGACGGACCATTCCGTGAGCGCCTAGCATTCTTATTCCCTGACTCATTGCATCTTGGCCTGCGCGCACTATACGCTGTGTCATTTGTCCTTGATTGGGTTCTAAAGAACGAAAATTGTAATTAAAATATTAGCTGCAACTGATTCGGATTATGAGAATCTATGAAGAAGATTGCTATTAGATTTGTACCTGAAAATCTTGGCTGCTGTAAGACCTCGTAATGTTCGGGAAGAGCACTTCTGGGACCAGGAAGTCTCTGAAGAACTTGATTTCCTTGGAAGTGTTGTTGAGGCACACCAACAGATACTGGTGGTCTCAACAGCATTCTAGTACGAGGGTCCAATCCCTGGAGCCTCGTAGAGTCAAGCTTCCCTGCCATTGCGTGCCTTGGAGTCACTCCTGCAAATTAGAAAATGTCATTTAAATTCATGTTGTTTAAAAATTCTGAATTCGTAGTTCAAAGGTTTCCAACGTAAAAACAGGATTTTGAATCCTAATAATGTTAGGACTCACCAATAGGATTTCTAATCAGAACATTAGGTGGTAACGGCATTCTAGGTCTGACAATTCCAGGGGGAAGAGGTTGTCTGAAAGTTCCTTCCGCGGTATTTACGGAAGGCTGAGAATGTTGCGGCAATTGTATTTGGCCAGTTTCAAATTGTTGAGGTAGAACATCACCAGTACTTTGTCCATCTGGAAAAAAATCTAAATTTATAAAACATACGCATATTACTCCCATTTAAAATTCACGTGGTCTATGTACTTTTTTCTTAAATTTTCTATTTCGAGTTCTTAAAATTAAATAGAATAAAGCCTCGACTCATATTATTTCGTATGATACCAAGTAACGTATAAGTTACTGGAAGGGGTTTTCTACTAAAAATAAGAATTAAAAAATTCCCGATCAGAAAATAAATTCACTGTGATATGCCGGTTTTTCCGCGCTCTCATAAATTTCCGATATTTCCGGTCCAGTGGCGAGAGAACTCGGCTTTATCGATATACCATTAAATATGTTTCTCGTTCAAATAAAACTACACAGTAAATACCACAAACGAAATCACCTTGAGGCCAAGAAGCACTATGAGGTTCAATCTTCTTATTAAACTGCTGCCTCTGCAGAAGATCTCTGAGTTGTCGATTGACCTCCGGTTGCTGACTGAAAGCCTCTGCCGGCTGTGCTTCTGTCCTCGATTCTGGCCTGGGAGAGGTATAATTCGGAACTGGAGAAGGTGTGGGAGGTTGGCTGCTATAAGGATCAGGAGTACGAGAGGGTGCATACACATGTGTGGTAGGACGTGTGTTGTTTGAATTAAAAACAGGTCGCGGAGTGCCCGGGGGTTGGTTAAATACATCGTTTCGCGGAGATGTTGAATACGTCGGAGTGCTGACGATTTGAGATCGGGGCGTTTGCGAGCCTTGGGAGAAGGCTTCGCTGCTCTCGAAGCGTTGGAAGTGTTCCTGAGATTGCGAGGAAGCCGGCGATTGAGGAAAGTCGTGAGGGGATTGAGGTGCTTGGGGTGAAAATGGCGAGGGTGGTTGAGGAAAAGCATTTGAAATCCCAGGCCTCACGACATTTCCTATCGGACGCATCACTGTTGTACACGGTTGATTGGGCAAACGAGGCATACCTTGATGAGGACTTTGGGGTGCCATGCCTCTAGTCACTTTTATAGGAGGTGTTGCGAAGGTGGCTCGAGATCCTGGCGAAGGTGAAGCCATGGAGGTCATCTGATTGCCATCCTGCGGGAAAAAACAAGAAATTAATGGCTGTTACTGTCTTCAAGTGAAGAAGCTTTCAAATTACTTATAAATTTCAAAAAAGGTAATTACTTGAGAGGTGGAGACTTGTAGTTGGGTAGTTAACCCCGGAGTGCCATCAGGATTCAAGGCAGGTGTTCCATCCTCGTTGATTTGCCTATGAACTCTTGCCATTGCTGAAATATTACATATTCCTATGTAATAGTATTAAAAAAGTCATATTTATTTTCATGCCAGAGAATGTTGATCATGCATGTACATTGCACATATAAATGAAAATGAACCCTACCATGAACACGTTGTTCGTGTATAACTTGCTGTTGGAGTTGGGCCTGCTGTTGCCGCAAGGCTTGAAGTTGTTTCCATTGGCGTTCTTGTTCAGCTTCTCGAGTCGATCTGTCCCTATTCGTAAGCCTGTCCTGCTCCTGTTGGGAAAGGTACCTGTTAGTTATGAGCCTTCACCTAATGTGTGCAGACAATTACATCCTCCAAAAAGAAACCAGTAGCATTTCACTGAAATTCTTAAATTTAGGACTATTTTCAGGGGAAATGCTTCTTGTTCTCTGATTAAAAGATGTATAATTCAGTGTCCTAAGCCATTTTAGGTAGAGCATGAGTATTCCGTGAGGATTAGCTACAATTGTACACCACACCGTAACTGACATACAAAAAAAAATATGTTACCAAAATTAATAAGATCAGCAGTTAAGTAAATTGAAGAGCTCTGTGTGCGCAGCAAGTCAAAGATAATAACCAGCCACCACTAAAGAAACGTCCAACATTTAAAAATACATCAATATTCCACTTTAGGTAGGAATACGATTATTTTTTTTTTCAAAATCGTAACTTACAGTGTGCATGCATCGTGTTTAGAATTAATACAACAAAAAATCAACTTTATAAAACTCTCGGTTACTCTAAACTGAATCAGCATCCTTGGACTTATCTTATGCTTTCCTTAAGCTTTTCTGAAGCCAGTGTAGTGTTATTTGGTTAGGTCAAGTGCAAAATTGAAATTATGAGCGGTTCGTGAATGCGAGTTGCTTTTTGGCAAATTTCATTTTGTAAATATTACGAATTCTACCTGAAAACTGAATTTGTGATTTATAATTGGTGTTATGAGTAATATTAGGAGTGTACTGGAAAAGCAGGAATTTCTTCAAACGCACACATCACATCCACTAAAACTCAAAGCCAACAACATTTTCTTACATTCATATTTTGAAGCATCCGAGAAAGAAAAGGAAACAAGATAGAGATAGAGATAGAGAGAGTGAATTTGAAATAATCATTCATAACGTTACTACAGAGCAATACATGTAACTACGTCCACCTACAAAAATTGATAACAGCCAGGTACTTAGTTTAGTTTAGTATATTTGGAGAGAGAGGATTGTTTTGAGGTCGAGGAGGAGTTTGAGAATCGAGGGTTGAGATTCGGACTTGGATATGAGTACATCGTTTGTGTGCTGCCAGATGTCTTTAACATGCCGTAAAAGGAATATGTAGAAGTCTACCACTGATAAATCATAAAATCATAAAGGTGGAGCCAAAAATGGTACTTTCATTTGTCGCCAGCGAACTTGTAATCAACCAATAGACATCAATTTTTGAAAGGAAATGAAATTCTAATCAACTCTGATCATTCCAAGTCATAAAACACATATAGGTATAACGTAAGAAATTAAGTATCATTGCAGTTACACAGAGTATTACCGCAATGCTATCAAAAATATTTTAATATGGTTGCCACTTTTTAATGGGTGTGACATTTTTCAATACGATAAACAAAATTTGATTCCTTGTAATTGGATTGAAATTAAAAGTTTGAGAACGGGTTAACTTATACGTCAAATTGAAGGAAATAAAAATTTTTTGTTAAGAATTAAATTGGTTTCATAATTTAGGTGGGAGATAGTAATAAAATTATAGTTTTTGTGCTTTGTGCTTTCAATAAGGAAATAAAGTTTATTTTCTGAAAAAAATATCCTAAAATTGTGGTTCAAACTGTGTGGCAACCATGAAAAATGCGAATTTGATAATTAGGCTTCACTGCACAAAGTGTTTTATTTTTCATATTGTCATTATAAGGAAAATATGTTTCTAAATTACTATTACATTTTAAAGTATCTGGAACAAGAAAATGCTCAAAATAGTGAACATTATGATTTATTTTGAAATTTTTAAATCATTTATTATCAAGAAAAGTCAATTTGATGTGCTGTGACAAAAAAATTACACAAAATTTCTGAAATTCGGATACTTACCACACAATTAAGTTACTAATTGAAAAGTTTCTAGATAAAGCCAATATAAAACCCTTTTGTGCAGGGAGCCAAATATGTCATATGATTGATAAAATTCTTAAAATGAACTTCGCGTCTGTAAAAATAACGTTAATTGAAAAACAAGATCACAAGGATGTGCTATCGTATTGAAAAGATTCATTCATCCGGAAATACTTTGTACAAATAGCAAAACAATTTATTTCTTTGGAGATAAATGAACTAAAAGAAAATATGAAAGAGAGACTTTTTCAAGTCGGATCTTAAAAACCTCTTCATTATTTTCATCTTAAAATAAATTTCTAATCTCAGATTGATTTAAAATAACTTTTAAGAAAAAAAAACCAGATTTGTAAGATTTTCTAAAGTGCAACTGTTTTTCAACTTGTGAAAAAGATTCCTGGACGACGGATCAAACCAATCGACGTGTCCAAACAACGAAGCACTAAATCATTGGTGTCCTTTTGAAAGGTTCTATCTCAGAATATATAGTTTGAAAAATCCAATTCCAGGTGATGAACTCAGGAAGCTTGAAATTGGGAACGCCAGTACAATCTCCGAGACACAACATTTCAAACTCTATGTTTGGAGATAGAATCATTCAAAGTTGCAACTGCAGTTTTTACCCGTGCTTTTCGTTTGGACTTATCGAGATTGGAAATGAAGAGCCAGACCATTGTGGACAATTAATCTGAGAACAAAAAAGAACGAAAATACAGACACTAAATTTCGATCGGATACTTGGCACAAGGCAAGACATTAAGAGGCACAATAGGTGGCTCACCATAGCCGGGGACTGTACAGGTACAGTGTGAATAATTGCAGTGGGTGGCGGATCGTAGTGCTCCTGGCAGAGGGATGGGAGGGTGCGCATGATTTCAGATGGAGTGAGCACTCTAATCTGATGATCTACCGAAGCTAATTGTCGAACAGGGCCAGCCCCCACCGTAACAGTTGCAGTGGGGGACACCTGTGGCACCTGTGACACTTGTGGCACCTGTGACACTTGTGAGACCTGGGACACCTGGGGAACGCTCTGGCTGTTAGTGATAGTACTGGTACTGATCGTAACATGAACAGGTGAGGGACGTTGCTGGGGTGGTGACGTTTGATGTTGCCCTTCACCGGCGCTCACGTTGCAGTAAGAGGAAGCAGTTGCTGATGTGCAAGACGTAGCTGGCGATTGTGCAATTCTAGACTGGCCATTGGCAACCTCTTGGTGCGCCAGACTGTTAATGGAATTGATAGAATTGACAGAGCTGGGTCTAGGTGAAGAAGAAGGGGTTGTGGAAGTTGGGGAAGGGCTCGGAGAACAAGTTGTTAGCTGCCGCGGCGGTCCTTGCACCGCACACACCTCCGCTAGTTGACCACTGCTGGTTGCTGCCACTGATGATCCCGGTGCTGACAGAGACAATCCGTTCTTCTCCTGAGATTTATCCGGGTCCACCGAGGCCAACAGTCCCATTTGCTTTTGATTGGTGGTCATAGCTACTACTGAAGGAACTTGAGCTGAAGACAGAGTGGTGACAGGTTTGGTGGTGATGGTAGGTGCGCTTGTTGCAGTGACTGGGTTCGTGCTTGGTAAATCCTTGGGTATCTGTCGGTTCAAGGGGTGCCTCGTTCACACTTTTATCATTACAGAGTTCACGGCTTGTCGTTTAATCGAACAAGGCCGCATAGTTTAAGGATTACAGATTACAGATGTAAAGATGTTTTAGGATTAATAGTCGCTAAGGTCTATGTGGGGTCAAAGGAACATTCTATTTAGGGGCACAAGAACTGAATGTATACCTAATATCGCAAAAGGGATGATTCTCTACTTGATAAGTAGTTTGAGTTGAGTCGACACTGATTAGAGCGACTGGTGTTTTAAAATTTCTAATATTTACATCTAGCAAAGGAATAAAATTATTCTGACAGCAAACTTTGAGAACTTGATCAGGAACTACTACGAAATTATCCTTTCCTTTGTCTCCAAACAAAACTCAAATTTCTCAAAAGTGGAAATCTCATTTATTCTATTTGTAAATAACTTAACATGATAACAAAAGTTTATGCAGTTGCTCTTTTCTAAAAATTTTTCTGTGAAGCAGATTTTTAGGATCATTAGCAAGTTTCACATATCAATTTTTTTCAAAACTCAATTACAGAAAAGTTTTGCTGGATAAAGACAATGGTTAGCCACAAAAAATTCAACACAACAGAACTATATACAAACAAAAAACAAGTAAAATATTGTAGCAAGAAGATGAAATAGAAACATGTAATTGAGGAAATTCGATTTCTAGAAAACCAACATTTAATAGACAGATCTATTGAATTTGATAAGAGAGCCTTGACTATTTTTTCAAATATTCTAAACTTTAGACGTAATATGTGCTTCAAATACTGCTTATGAATCTAAAGCATCAACTTTTGTTCCTTGTCACTAAAACTTTGTCAACGAAACTTGTCGCATACACCATATTTCTAAAAAAACTAACAATTATATTCTTGATGATACACAGGAGGAATTAAAACACCAGCTTTTTACACTGACGATAAAACATTGACTAACAGTAGATATAGCATAATACAACGGGCGAGCTGTTAGTCTGATTTTCTTGTTAGCACAGGACACCCTTCGCGATAAAGATGACTTACAAGTCATATAAAGAAAATGTCTCGATTGGTTCTTCAAAATAAATCTGTAAATCACGGACCTTAAAAGAAATGCGATTCTTACCTGTTGCGTTTTCTTCATGCGACTTGCGGTTCTGTTTTCCCTTGCCTGAGTCAGATATGGTGCTTTTGTTTCTGCGGGCAGAGCTCGCCACTTTTTCTGAATTTGCTTAGATCGCTCAGACCAAACTGAAAAAAATTATTATTGAAGCATCATGATAGTATTAAAAAATATTAAACAAGTCAATTTGAAATACAAACAATTAATTATTTATCGGCATGACCTCACTCACCAATTTTTAGAAATTTTCTTATGAATACCAAAATCGATAAGGTTCCCTGGTTGAAATTTTGGACTCATTCTGAATGAAAATAATTCCGCCTGAGTCCATTTGATTCCGCGTCCGAACCAATCCGTTTTAATCCTAAATTCATTCCAAATGAGTCCGACTGACTCCGCAGGGGCTTGTGTATAATTTCAGCCCGAATCAATCAGCGTGAATCCGAATTTTTCAAGGAAATTCATTCCGAATGAATCCAAATTATTCAGAAGTCTCAAAAAAAATCATTCCGATTGAATCAGCGTAAATCCGACATTCTCCAGAAAATATATTCCGATTGAATCCGCATGATTCCGAAATTCTAAGCGAAATTCATTCTGAATGAATCCGAACTTTTCAAGTCGAAATGAGCTCGCGTCATCCGGTGGATTCAAACGGAATAGAAATTGTAATCGGATGGAAATGGATTCATTCGGACTCAGGGACGAATGTCACGGAATAATTCAAAATGAACTCGCGTCATTTAACAGATTCAAACGGAATGAGAATTTTATTCCGATCGACGCGGAATCTTTCGAACACAGGGCGGAATGGCACGGAGTCACTCAGAATGAATTTGAGCCTTACCACGGATTCAGGCGGAATGGAACTTTCATTCTGATACGTGCGGAAATATTCAAACTGAGGAAGAAATAGCACGGAATACTTCGGAATAAGCTCGCGTCATGCGGTGTATTCATACAGAATTAAAATTTTCGGTACGGAATCATTCGAACTGAGAGTGGAAAGGCACAAAATCATTCGGAATGAGCTCGAGTGATGCGCCGGATT
Organism: Melikaiella ostensackeni; assembly: GCA_032362435.1. NCBI lineage: Eukaryota > Metazoa > Arthropoda > Insecta > Hymenoptera > Cynipidae > Melikaiella > Melikaiella ostensackeni. The sequence continues at coordinate 13,163,697 of JAUMHM010000048.1, forward strand.
CGGACGGAATCAAAACTTTATTCACACTAGTACGGAATCATTCGGTGCAATTCGGAAACGATCGGAATGAATCGGAGTTGTTCGGATTCAAACGGACTCAATTTCATTCCGAAACTTCCACCAGGGTTATGTGTTCAATTATAAAGATTAATTTTTATTTTACTAAAAATATTGTAATATGAGATTTTTTAAATCTTTAAAGATTGACCAATATGGAAATACGAATTTCCTTCTATGAAACTGCTATGAAATTTTCAATTCATGTTCTTTACATACCTTAATCAAGACAAATTCAAATTTCATTACAGTACCGCCTTAAAATTTGAAGCCACCCATTTCTACAATATTCTGCATTTAATGAGTTCGAATTTCGTGGCTCGGTGTTACCACCTATAATTGGCGCTTTTCGCAATATATTTTTGCCAAAAATTAAACTCAATACAGGCAGAAGTTTGCAACCTTTTCATCACCAATTAAAAAATAATTTAAAAAATGTTTTTGAAACGTAAATCGACAAAAAGCAAGGGTAAAAAATGGGTGGCCCTAAAAAAGCTGAAGGTACTGTATTGTAAGAAAGTCTCCTCCTTTTTCTAATGAAAGAGTAAAAGCACACATATTTTCGTCCTACTTGATATTAGAGGTATTGTTAAGCAAAACTTAAACAGTTGTTAAAAATAATAATTATTTTGATCGACAGTTTATTTAGTAGTTTCAACAAAATATGAGTTAATTATTTGTCAAAGATGTGTAGAATTTCATTTCAAATTGTCTTTCGTACCTGGATATTCAGTTTTCCATTCTGGATGGTTAATATTTGCATAAAGAACCATCGAGATTGTAGCGCCGGTGCCCAACTGTTCATCGGCTTCCATCTTAGGATTATTACCTCTTTGGTTGTGTGGAACAGCCACGTTTCCAGGAGCTCCCTCATCATCGGGATTTACCCAGGGACTTGGTGGCTCCGAGTAATGTGGGCTGTAATGTGGGCTACTGCCACTTAAAAAAAAATTCTTTAGAAAATCTGGTCGAATATTTAATAAAAACTTAATTCAACATTCAATTTAAACCAAATACAATATAAAACTTGTGCAAGTTGCTACTTTATTAAGGAATTGAAATGTTAATTTTAAATAATAGATACTTACTTGCTGTACTCAGAACAGTAAGGTGATGGCGGTGGAAAACTCATTGGAGAATTTAAGTTGGACTGACCAACTGATGGCAGAGAGCTGGAAACTTGTGTTCTGGCCAACTGCAAATTTACTTGTAAACCTTTAACAGAAAATAATCATTTGTTAACACAGTAATTTTATTTTAAATCCTTCCACTCACTTGACACTGCGTTAATTCTTAATAAAAATTACGATCTCATATTCAAGAAATACGAAATTTTACAAGACAAAGCTGCCCTAATTAATTTCCTCTTACCATGGTGGGGAGAAGGAGACACTAGAGGTGTAGAAGGAGCGGAAGCATGCGGAGTAGCTTGTGGCTGAATCGGAAATACTGACGATTCCTGAGATTCATCGGTGAGGACACCCTTAAATATTTCCTCCACATCTTTGCTGTCCATGTTCGGCAAGCCTGAGACAAAATTTATGTTATGAAACCTACGAATCCAAATACCAAAAAAAGCATCAACTGAACTACAAAAAAAAATGGTACACATACCTGTATCTCTAACCATCGATTCCAAATTGAAATGCGGGCTTAGAATATCAGTCAACTCATCCTTACTAGGACCTGGAGCATCATCCAATTCCTCTAAAGCTTCACTAGCTTTCGCCAAATCATCATCCCTCTCATTCATAATCGTATTAACCAAATCGTTATCAAGCAAATCTCCCGAAATCGGCAAAATATCTAAGGGAACTTCTGAATCACTAACGCTAACATCTTCATCCAACATCTCCTCCCTTTTAATTTGCCTTTCAATTGGTTGTTTCACTTCTTCTCTCTCCTGCTTAGCTTTGACTTTTTCAATCGCCTTGAGTTCATCCTGCGACAACTGAATGGTCCCAGTATTTCTCACAATCTTATGCTCATTATCAGAACCGCTTCCGTTTTCCGAGTCGTACTCTTTGGTTGTGTCCATAAGGACCTTACCGAAGAATGCCTCTTGCATGTAAAGAGGAAAACATTCGGAGAGCTTGGTCTTTGGTTTTCTCCTTTGAGGCTTCCTTCTCGGTTTGTCTTCCGACATCCCAACCATTCCCTCTGGAGCTTTCTCTGCATCGCCTTCCTCTTCCTTATCTTTCCTCGTTCCCCTCAATTTAACAATGAATCCTCCGATTCCAAGTTTCTGCAAATTTCTCTGGCGTTTTCGTCTCAAAACCGGTACGCCATTCTCAGTCGTGTAGATACTGAAACCCTCAGGTGGAGGTTCTCCACCACGAGGTGTCCAGACCATTCCTTCCTTCAGAACTTCGATCGGTTCGTCTTTGACATCCAGAAGATCCAGTTGTGCGCCGCCATCTTCCATAGAATTATCGAGACTACCACCAGCGACAACGGATTCTATCGTTGCCATGATGTCCGCCTCTTTATCAACAACAGGTAGAAGCTTCCTACGTTTTTTTCTTGTCTGTTGATGCTCGAAGGTCAACGATTTGATGTGGTTCATTCCGGATTCGGATAAGTAAACACCGTCGACTAAATACTGTTGAGGCGAAGGTTTATAGAGTTCTGGAGTCTCAGTGACGGGAGGTGGTGAACGAGGGTATTTGGGTTGTGGTTTTGGCAAGGTTCGCAAAATATGAGGAGGAGGTTCGTCACTCGGCCGACATCTCGTGCAGTTGTAGCCTTCTTCGGCGCACTTTTCAGCGTCAGCTTCAGTTTTTATAGAGTCGCAGGAGCAGTGGAGCCACCTTTCGCACTGTATGCATTGAATTATTAAATCACCTTCATTGTAAGGCAGTGTGCACTCCAGGCATGTAGCGTGTGAGGCGCAAGGTCCACATTGGGTGTAATTCTTCTGCCAGTTACAGTTGAATCCAGGGTCGTTTGAACCGCAAGTCTGACACTGAGCACACCATTTGCACTTCCAATTACCTTGAGGCACGTAATCCAAGGGTGGATCCATACAGTATATGTGGTAGCTTATGTCACAGTCGTCACAAAGTATCAGGCGACCCTCGTCGTTCTTCTCTCCGCAACCTTCGCAGACAGTACAGTCGAGGCATCGCCATCCCTTCTGCAAAATCACTTTCGTGACTTTCACGTTCGCACAGTAGGGATGATAACATTGTCCGCACTGTGCACAGGATATCAAACATCCTTCTTGGTCGGTACCAATTGCTCCGCACATGACGCAGATGTCTTGGGTTAAGACAAATTTGTCCTTTGCAGAGCATAAGACTAGTCTGTTTTCAACTCCAGGCTCGTCTTCTTTTGAGGATTCGGACATACACTGCAAAGTAAATTAGAAATTAAGGTAAGAATGGCGATGTTTATGTTTTTATAAACAACGGGGTGTCGACTGTAGATATATACATACTGATTAAATATTTAAAAAATCATACCTGTAATCCGAGCCCAGGAACACCAAAAATGCCTCGCATTTTAGCTTTCGGACCTCTCTTCCTCCCAAACTCATTCATCTTCTGCCGCTTTTGATACCCGTGTTTCCCCACTCCCTTCGGTCTCCCAACGAAGCCACCAGCCAGTCCAAACCTCTTTTTCGCAATCTTGGAAGCACAAAACGGTTTTCCTTTCCCAAGCCCCATTGAAAAATAAGAATCATCCATTCCACCTGTATAATCATACTCCGACGAATCCCCATCATACAAACTATCTTGCGACCCAGTTAAACTCAAATCCAATCCATGATCATCGAAACTATCCTTTCGTTTCATTAGTGCCATATTTTTACAATTCTTGCAAATATATTCATAATCCGAATTTTCTTCTTTACGTTTCTGATAAGTATGCGGATCCGCATCAGCATCACAGGTTCCATGGACGAATTTCTTACACGAGTTGCACTGTACCATTTCTCTGTAAGCAGCTGCACGATAAGCCTTTCGGCAAAGCGGACAAGAAAACCCCTTATTCCGTTGTTGGTAACACGAATCACAAACGGTATACTGAGCATGCCATCGTGAAGAAAGCCCAGCTCCTGGGGTTCGAGAACCACAATCAGTGCAAATTCGACAACTTAAACATTTCCAACCGAATTTCGGAATGGAAGTGACAGCTGGTCTCATGCAACCGGGATGGTAAACCTTCTCACAATTCTCGCAAACTATCACTTTTGATACCTCTTCGGGCTGTCGACAAAGCTGGCATACTCGACAACTTCCACATTGCCAGCCAGCTCGAACTCCTGGTAAAAGACGGAGACCTACACAACTTCCATGGTAGTGCTGACAGCAAACGGAGCACATCACTAGTTTTGAAACATCTCCTAGCTGCCCGCAATCTCCGCAGAATATCTCCGGATTCACTGTAAATCATGAAAATTTTTCTCCTATACATTTAATGCTCAAATTACAGAAACTTGAGAAATTTAAGTGTTCATCATCGTGAAAAAGATTCTTTACTGTGAATAAAAAAAGTTCCCAGTCATTTCCCAGTCTTCAAAAATGCAAGGTCATTTCCCGGATTCACGGTCCAGTGGCCACCCCAAATCCGGGCGCCGTTTACATTCAAATGTTAAATAATTTAAATTTTCAACCTCTTCAATAACAATTTTGAAGAATTTATATTTATAAAATTGAAACTAAAAGGGAGAAAAAAGTGAAAAAATTGTTAGTGTATGTTGAAATAAAAGTATCTTTGATAAAACTTACACATTAAAGGGACTTGGTCTGTATGTAGGTTGCAAAACAAAGACAAAGTCTCTTTCTCTTGGAAACAACTAGAAGCAGCCGCACACGGCAAATGAAAATAACGATTGCACGATCCCACCTAGAAACAAACGAAAAATTAGTACTAATACATAAATGCATAAATAAATAAAGCATGAAGTATTGATTGAATTAGTGTGTTCTTACCTTGCAGGGAATTCCTGCTCCATAGTGCGAACAATAGGCACAGCGTCGCGACGAAGCCTGAATGATAGCAGAACTAATAATTTCCGTTGTAAGATTATGACTGTTACTGGACCACACTGCACAGTAAAAATGAGCGTAAAAATGTCCAGTTGGCTCAAACAATATTCCCACCTCTGGTTCTTCTGAATAACCAACTACCGATAATTCCTCGATTGGCTCGATGAAATTCGAACTAGGATTTCTGAAAGTCGACCTAAGTTGTACACGATTATAGACGAGATGTAAATGTGTAAAGATACAAAAACTTACACTAAAAGAAATAATTGATAGCATAATTGGACTCAATTAATTACCTGCACTTGGCGAGACTTTTTTGCCTTCGACACGTAACAGCTCCTGGTCCACTTGTGCGGGGACTTTTATCTCCAGGATTCGCAATATCCATCGGAACTTCAGGCACTTCATCGCGGTTAGCATTTTTTACTGGCGTGAGTCCTTCAGGTAACGTATACCTGTCCATTTTTCCCTGGCCCAGCTGACTCCTTTCCCCCAAGTTGCAAAAAGCACAGATTTTTCCCGGCCTGTTAAATAATTAAACAATAGATGAAAATAAAATAGTGTCACTTCAATGCCACTTTTTAAGTTTAGACCTACAATGCTTATGAATGGCGCTATTGTATCATTAATTTTGTTTACCATTGCTCCGGAAAGTTAGGTGGTTCGTCAGGAGCTGGCATCGATCTATCATTCCCGGAGTTTTCACCGTCTCCTTGGCCATCTTCACAAATCCGTAAAGGACTTGGCGATTCAGAATGCGTATCATCATCCTTGCTCTTGGTTCTACGAGGCATGCCCCGCGCATAGCCAAGTCTAAAATCAGAAAGTCTATAAATTAATTTTCCTAATTTAATAAATTAAAGGAATACTAATTAATTACTAATTTAAAGAATAAAGGCAATTGCAAGTGAATGTAGAAAATTTCAAGGAAAAATTACTGTACAGAATTTTAACCGAGCAAAATTAAAATAATTCAAAGTTCATCAATTACAAACAAGGAATTTGAGGAATAATCAGGGCTACCACAGACTAATGTATTTTAGAAAGTGGAAAAAGTGACTAATGTTCACACAAAAAGAGGCTTGTGATGTGAATAGAAACACCTGTCTACTCAACAATTTCGATTCAATTATACATTTATTTTAACGGCTTGAATTTACAAGATTAAATGGAATTCTATTGCTGAATTAGGGGGAGAATATCAAGGTCACAATTGCCATTGAATTAAATCAGACGTATTCAACAATCTTAAAACTGCAAAAGTAACTTTATTGGGAAATAATGAACGAAAATTGTGTTTCAACTGCAATTAAAACTTGACCATTTTTCAGAACTTTCAAAGCCTTATTAAAAACGTTGTGTTTAGTTTCTTACAAGGTAAGATTCATTTTTGGTCAGATTCTTCATAGTTGTAGCCTTTTTTTCAACTTTTTATGCTAAAAAACGAAAATTTCCATCTTGAAATTTGACACTGAAGGTTTTGTTCATTTTCGCGGATGAATAAACTCGTAGGGAGAAAAATGAAAAAATTCAGG
>JAUMHM010000048.1:13188516-13202561 GCA_032362435.1 Melikaiella ostensackeni
ATTGAGAACTTGTTTCGTATTGGATCGGAATGATTCGGATTGGTTCAGATACAGATTTCGGAATCATTCCGATCAAATCCGAAAAATGTTCTCAATTTCGCACGATCCAATTCGGTTAGAACTTAATCCGACTCAATCAGATTCAATCCGAACTTCCAATCCAAATTGATCCGAACCAAATTTTCAATCCGAATGAATCCGAATGAATATGAACTCGGATTGATACATACTGAATTTTCAATCCGAATCAATCCGAGCTCCGATTGACCAAAACCGATTGTTAATCGGAATGAATCCGATCAAATCCGATCTTGGATTCATTCGAATTCATTCGGATTGAAAATTCAGTATGTATCAATCCGAGTTCGAATTGATTCGGATTCACTTAAATTAAAAATTTGGTTCGGATTGGTTCAGATTGGAATTTTGGATTGAGTCGGATTAAGTTCTCACCGATTTGGATCGTGCGGATTTGAGAACTTGTTTCGTATTGGATCGGAATGATTCGGATTGGTTCAGATACAGAATTTGGAATCATTCCGATCCAATCTGAACAAAGCTCTCGATCTCGCACGATCCAAAGCGGATAGAACTTAATCAGACTCAATCCGATTCAACCTGAACTTTCAGTCCGAATCAATCCAAACCAAATTTTCAATCCGAACGAATCAGAATTAATCCAAATTCGGATTGTTGCATACTGAATCTTTAATCCGAATCAATCCGAACTCGGACTTATCTAAACCGATTTTCAATCCGAATCAATCCGATCCAATCCGAAATAGAATTCATGCAAATTCATTCGGATTGAAAATTCAGTATGTATCAATCCGAGTTTGGATTGATTTCGATTCTCTCAGATTGAAAATTTGAGTCGAATTAATTCGGATTGGAAGTTTGGATTGAGTCGGATTAAGTTCTAACCAACTTGGCTCGTGCGGAATTGAGAACTTGTTTCGCACGATCTAAAGCGGTTAGAAGTTAATCCGACTCAATCTGATTCAATCTGAACTTCCAATCCGAATTAATCCAAACCAATCCGAACCAAATTTTCAATCCAAATCAATCCGAACTCGGATTGATACATACTGAATTTTCAATCCGAATGCGGAATTGAGAACTTGTTTCGGATTGGATCGGAATAATTCGGATTGTTTCAGATACAGATTTTGGATTCATTCCGATCCAATCCGAAAAAAGTTCTCAATTTCGCACGATGCAAAGCGGTTAGAAGTTAATCCGACTCAATCCGATTCAATCCCAACTTCCAGTCCGAATCAATCCAAATCAATCCAAACCAATCCGAATGAATCCAAATCAACCCGAACTCGGATTGATACATACTGAATTTTCAATCCGAAGTCGGATTGACCTAAGCCGATTTTCAATCCGAATGAATCCGATTCAATCCGAACTTGGATTCATTCGGATTGAAAATTCAGTATGTATCAAATCCGAATCAATCCGAACTCGGATTCATTCGGATTGAAAATTCAGTATGTATCAATCCGAGTTCGGATTGATTCAGATTAAAAATTGGGTTCGGGTTGGTTCAGATTGATTCGGATTGGAAGTTCGAATTGAATGGGATTGAATAAGATTAAGTTCTAACCGACTTGGATCGTGCGAAATTGAGGACTTTTTTCGGATTGGATCGGAATGTTTTGGATTGGTTGGAATAAAGATTTCGGAATCATTCAGATCGGTTCGGAATGATTCGGTACGAATCCCTCTCTGAAACTTTCATCAGAGCACTCATTAGAGCCTTGTAATTTAAATTACAATTTGTATCTATTTGAAGTAGATATTTCATGTTGTGCATGTAATCTGTCAATAAAATCAATATATCTCGGCTTTATGAGGTTTTACTTTGTCGATAGGGAATATATGGGCTCACAGTCGCATCTCCAGCGATCCTTTGACAGTACCAGTTAACGCGGATCGAATCGTTAGCAACGTTGACAATATTGCGATGCTGCTCGCCCCTTTTGCCAACGTAAACTCGAATACCATTCCGTGCCAAGTATTTTCGACATTGTCCTCATGAGTGGAGTCGAGTGCGGGCTAAACTCGAAATTTAGACACGCTGTATTAGTCACGGCAAGCTTACTTGCTATAAATTATAAAGGTGTCATTGACGAAAGCGGGAGGACTCACCGACTCACTGCTACTTCTCTGTACAATTGTTCATTTGTAGATACAGAAAAGGCGTGTATTACATTTCTTTGACATCCGATCCTAAATCAGAACCAATCATTAATTTCTTTTTCTACCATCTTTTTTCTTATTTTTTATTTCAATATTTATTTTCTGTACTCCAATATTTAAAAGATTAAAGAACGAAATTTACGATGTTTGAAACTAACACCCACATTTCTATATGGGTCGTTAACAAAAAGTTGTGAAATTCATGACCCGGGAGTTTTGCCCATTCTTATGATTTAATAGATTTTTAAAAATAATAATAGAATAAAGAATTTACATCGAAATAGTTTAGAGCAGAGTTTCAAAGTCTTAGTTGCTTTTGTTCAGAAAAGGGAGATTAAAATATAGCTGAAGTTTCCACTCGGTAACATGTACCCAAATACAAATTCGCATACAAAAATTGAGAAATGTGTGACTTTATTTATTTATAAATTTCACTGATTTTATATATTTATTTAAACCTTTAGGCTTTGAAAAATTTCTTAAAATGCTTTCAAATCATCTGAAAACTCATGAAATCATATAAATTCCTCTGAAACCCCATAAGATTGAATTTGAAAAATTCCTTAAAATAATTTCAAATACTTTGAAATACTTCAGAAATTTTTACAATTCGTCATAATCAACTGAAAATTCTTATAACTCGTGAAACCCCGTACATTTTTTAAAAATAAAAATACACTTTATTTAAAATATTTATTTATAAAAGAATTTTATGAATGAATTATGCTTATAGGAATTATTTGTATTGAATTGAGGAATCTAAAAATTATAAATAGTGATGAATGTTTCAGTTCTAAAGGTGCTTAATTTTGCTCAAAAGCATATCTATCAAGTTTTGTTTCCACACAGTAACACTCATATTTTGAGACAGAATTCGAAAAAAAATCACTCCAAAAAATCTAAAAAATAAAATAAAAAAATAACTAATTTTATTCATGTGTCAGTGTTCACATAAGCACAAGGATGTTAAATGTTCGTAAGATTAACAAAATTTTGAAAAATGTGCATCGTATGATTTTCGTGTTGCCACACCTGTTTATTTAATTCTTCACAAAAGAAATTTATTTCCGCTTGTATTAACAGAAAACGCAGATATATGGTACATAATATTTGTTTTAAAATTTATCTACAATACAAATGTGATTCATGATCTTTATAATTAGTATTTTTGTTCTATTTTGGATGTGAAGTAATGAAAAAAATGGTAACTTAGCCGTTTTTTAAAAGTTTATTTAAAAAAAAGTCGTAGTCCAAACTTGACAACTTTTTGGCAACATGAAACCTTTTTTTGTAGATCATTATTTAAAATTTCAATATTCTATAATCTATGTTAAAAAATGTGGTGTAACGAAATATCTCGAAAATCTCGCACTCGTTGTTAAAAACCTGATTGACTTTTGAATGACTTGAAATTTCTGTATTTATTACATTTGAAATTTAAAAATAAAATCCGCTGTTAACATTTAGTGTGCTTACAATTGTTAATTTAATTTTAAACTGTTATGATGGCGAAATATTTAATTGTTCTTGCAAATATATAGATCTTAAACGATATGCTTGGTAAGAGAATAAAATTTAATTTCATTGAATAAAAAAAAGAATTCTAAAGATTGCACAAAATGTCAAGTATTTCGAAATATTTCAAAGGATTTTTAATGATTTCAAAAGATTTCAATAAATTTCGAGGAATTTCAAAGGATTTCAAGGGATTTCAGACCAAATTCAAGAGATTACGAAATAATGTTATGGGATTTCAAGGGATTTGAAAGAGTTTGAGGAATTTCAGATAATTTCTAGAGACTGTAAAGAATTGTAAAATATTTTAAAGACTATGAATTTTAATCGAGTTAAGAAGATTGCAAGGGAATTTGGAAGATTCAAAGCGTTTTTAATGGATTTTAAAATATTTTAGGCCATATCACAAAACTTTTAAAGGTTTCAATGGATTTCACAGAATTTTTAGGAATAACAAAGTATTTTGAAGGATTTTAAGGATTGTCGGAGTATGTCAAAATATTTCGAAGAATTTCACAAGATTTCAAGTTCTTTCTAAACATTTCAAGGGGTTACACAGGATTTACAGTGATTTACATTTTAGGGATTTCCAGGGCTGTCATAGCCTAATTTACTTGAAAAAAGTCAATTTAAATTTAAACCGAAAAAGTGACTAAAAGTGACTAATTCCTAACCAAAAAAAGTGGCTAAAATTTACTAAAAGTGACTATTGTGCATTAATAATGTGAATAATTTTCTTTTGAGTTTAAAAGGATTCAAAAGAATTTGATGAAATTCATAAGAATTCCAGGTGAAATTTAACGAATTCAGGATAAATTCAAAAGTATTTGGAGGGAATTGAAAACAATTCAAGTTAAATTTAAATGGATTTAAAGAGAGTAAGAAAAAATCCATGGATTTCAGTAAAATTGGAGTGAATTTAGAAAAATTTAAGGGAATTCAAAATACTTTGATAAAATTCATAAAAATTTGATCGAATTAAAAAAAATTTTAATTGAAAAAATACAAATGAATTAAATAGAATTTGAATGAATTTAGAGTAATTTAAGGGAAATGAGAAGAATTCGATAGGATTCATTTGAATTCAAGGTCAATTAAGAAAATTTTAAGGGAATTTAAACAAATTTGATGAAATTCCTGAGAATTCGAAGTGTATTTAAAAGACTTCAGGGCGAATTAAAAAAAAACTAAAAAATCAAAAAAATCCATTCAATGGAGTAGAGTCGAGTGAATTCAAAAGAATTCAAAAGAATTCAAGGACAATTCATAGAAATTCAAGAGAATTAAAAAAATGCAGGCTAAATTAATAAGAAGTCAGGGTGAATTTCAAATGCTTGATTTGACTGATTGATTGTTTTCAGTATTTCAGTATTTCATTGATTCCAGTGAGATTGGAGGGAATTTAGAAGAATTTCCATTTCATTCAGATAAATGGGAGGGAATATAATTAGTGAATAAGAATCTAATAAAATCCATAAGAATTCAAGGTTAATTTAAAAGTCTTCAGGGTAAATTAAATAAATATTGAAAATAAAATAAGAAATCTATTGAATTCAGAGGGCTTTACGGGAATTCCAAAGAATTAATGAAATTTTAGAAATAGGTATAGACCTCAATTCAATAGTGGTCCTTGGGTTCTCTGTTTTAATTTATTGAAAGAAAAATGACTAAAGTAATATTTTCTGTTAAAAATGTGACTATAGTGCGAGCTATAGTGACTTTATCTTAAAATAGTGACTAAAAAGTCATTTGGAAAAAAAACTGACTTGAAGTGACTATGTGGCAACGCTGCGATTTTTAGAGGATTTCTAGGGATTGCAAAATATTAAAAAAGATTTCAATGCGTTTCGAAGAATTTCAAATACTTTCAACAGGTTTAAAATTTATCAGGTATTTCAAATGATTTCAAAAAAATGTATGGTATTTCACGGGTTTTCAAAAAATTTCAATTCATTATGACGGATTTTTAAATTTTTTGAAGTTTTTCAAAGTATTTGAAATTATTTTAGGGGATTTTATTGAGTTTGCAGAAGATTTCAAGGCATTTTAAGAAATTGTGCACGGTTTAAAAGGTTTCAAAAGAATTCAAGATTTGTCAAACCCTCTTTTATTACTATGGCATAAGTATTTCAAGATAAATAAATATTCATGTGTATATTGTTTTTATAGGGTTTGTGGCCAGTGAACACTAGTAGTCACTTTCTGATACATTGACATATTTTGAGTATTAGAACTTAAGAAAAGTGCTTCATTAATTAAAAATACGTATTTTTCAATCATTTAGATTTTTCAGTGCAATACAACTTAGTACTTAAAATGTGGAAATATTCTATATGAACTGCTACTAATGGGACAAACGTGGTCACAAAAAGTTTTTCTACCCTACATTTTTATTCAAAAAATTGGTTAGAAATAAGAAAAAGGACAATTGAGCGTATAGCGCGCATTTGTTTGCTAGTCTAATGATAATTATGATTAATTGAGAATATTTTTGATGCCAGAATAATAATTAGATCTGATTTTAGATCCTTTATATAGAAAAATTAAGATTTTTTGTTTGTTTTGATTTAACATATAATTAATTAAAGAAGTGATATTAAGGTTATTTAAAAATATTTTCAATTTGAAAATTAATGTGTATATCGATTATTTTCCATCTCACAACTTACTCCACTTAATGAAAATAAATTTTGTGTTACCGAATGACAAGGTTATCCAACAAATTTTATTATTTCAAATTATAATATTTTTACGCGAAAATAACCTAACAATCAAGTGTTTTACAGGTAAGAAGTTCATGTCTTTATTAATATTTTTTTATAAACTCATCGCCAAAATATGGTTTTGCTAATAATAAATTCATGTTACCGTATGACACAGAATGGTTGTACGAACTTTTTAGGGCTTCTAAATCGGTTATTTTGGTCAAATTAGGTCATTTTAAATTGAATTAAATTTTCCCATCTTGATGTATATTTAACAATCTTCAATTATTGATCAATTTAAATGTGGAAATTAAACTCTCAACCCATAAAATTAATAAAAAACTGAGAAATTCAGAATCAGAGGAAGGTACCTCGCAAAGAAGAAATTTCTGCAGGAATGGATGTCTTCTATTTAAGAATGGACTGCTGAGTAAAAGAAGTAATAAGAAACGCTCAAAGGATTTTTTTCCCAGACAAATTAAAAAAATGCAAGGAATAAATCTTTCGAAGCGATCATTTAAGAATATCCTTCTTTTTAACTTCCATTAACATTCTTTCGTTAGAAAATCGCTACCTACTTCAGGCGGCCAAAGATAAAATACAAATTTCTTAAAGATGAAAATGAAATTTACTTTTTTATTAAAATTTTTTGTGCAATGGAAGAGGAACACCCAAAATGTTCACAAATGAAAATTAGACTTTTTCTTAGTTGCGGTTCCCAAGAAGAGTGACTATCGTTACTATTTTAGTTACTTTTGTATTTTAGAAATATATATCCAAATTTAATTTTTACAAAACTTTATTCATAACTTTCGAGTGACAGTTTTTACACTTTTAAATGAAAGTCGTAGGTTAGTCTTGACCCACATAATTTTTCTAAAACAAAGAATGTTTTAGACTTCTAGAAAATTTACAATATTTCAAGACCAATAGAAAATGTTTTAGAAGACTTTGAATTGTCAACCAAACAGACATATCTTCAGCAAAATACATGAATTTTGAAACAAAAAAAAAGAGATATCCAACTGAATAGTTGAATCTTTAACTAAACAATATAAATTTTAAATTAAAAACAGAATAGTTAAATTTTCATTTAAAAAAATGAATCAACCAAAAAAAAACATTTTCAACAAAGTATTTCAACTTTCCACCAAAGAAGGTGAATTCTTAATGAACAAGGTAGTATAGTTCAAATTTCAATCAACAAAAATTTTCATTGTAAATCAAATACAATTGAACTCAACCAATGAAGATGAATTTTCATCCAAGTACATAATTTTTTAACAAAAAATGACGATTTTTTAACAAAATACATGAATTTTTTTTTCAATTGAAAAAATTTATTTTGAACGAAAAAAGATGAATTATTAGCAAAAAATGTAATAGTTGATATTTCAACCAAAAAATATTTTTATTTTAAATCAAAAACAGTTACATTTAGCCAAAAAACAATTTTTCAACAACAAAGTTGAATTTGTAGTCAAGACGGGAAAAAAATAAACCTGATTATTGACGTTTCAAGCCAAAAAGGCGAATTTTCAACAAAAAAAGTTGATTTCCAACCAAATAATAAAATTTCTATGTAAAAAAGTTCAATTCTCAATGAAAAATGTAATATTTCAAATTTCAAACAAAAACGACGAATTTTCAACAAAATACTGAAATTTGAAACCAGACATACATTTTCAACCAAGAACATAATTTTTTGCCAAAAAATGACGAATTTTAAACAAAATACATGAATTTTCTACTAAAAAAGATCAATTTTCAGCTGAAAATGTCATAGTTGAATTTTCAGTTGAAAAAAAATAATTTTCAACGAAAAAAGATAAATCTTCAACTAAAAGTATAATAAATAGTTCATATATTTTAACCAGAAAAAAAATTAATTTTGAATTGAAAACAGTTTATTTCAACCAAAAAACTAATTTTCAACAAAACAGTTGAATTTTTAACAAAATAATAAAATTTATATCCAGAAAAGTTCAATTCTCAATGAAAAATGTAATATCTTAAATTTCAACCAAAAAGATTAATTTTCAACAAAATACTTTAATTTGAAACCAAAAAGATATGTTTTGAACCAAGAACATAATTTTTTACCAAAAAATGACGAATTTTTAACAAAATACATGAATTTTTAACTAAAAAAGATCAATTTTCAACAAAAAAAAATGGGATAGTTGAATTTTTAATTGAAAAAATTAATGTTCAACGGAAAAAAATGAATCTTCAACGAAAAATGTAATAGCCGATATTTCAACCAAAAAACGGTTCAATTTCAAATAAAAAAGAGTTGTATTCAACCAAAAAAAGCATTTTCATCAAAATAGTTGAATATTCAGTGGAAAGAGAAATAAAATCGACCAGATTGTTAAAATTTCAAGCCAAAAAGGCGAGTTTTCAACAGAAAAGTGGATTTTAAACCAAATAATTGAATTTTTATCCAAAAAGATAAATTCTCAATGAAAAATGTAATAGATGAAATTTCAATAAAAAAAGACGAATTTTCAATATGATTGTTTAATTTGAAGCCAAAGAGATCAATTTTAAGTAAAATATATGAATCTTGTACTAAAAAAGATCAATTTCCAACCAAAAATGTTATAGTTAAATTTTTAATTGAAAAAATTAATTTTTAACGAAAAAAGATGAATCCTCAACTGAAAGTGTAATAGTTCATATATTTCAACAACAAAAAATTAATTTCAAATCGAAAACAGTTATATTCAACTAAAAAATATCAATTTTTGACCAAAAATGTCACAGTTAAATTTTCAATTGAAAAAATTAATTTTCAACGAAAAAAAAGTCCTCAAATAAAAGTGTAGTATTTCATATATTTCAACCAAACAAAAATTTAATTTTAAATAAAAAACAGTTTAATTCAACCAAAAAATTAATTTTTCACAAAACAGTTCAATTTTTAACCGAATGAATTGATTTTGTTTCAAAATTGTTCAATTTCGAACAAAATAATTAAATTTTCAACATAACAATAAAATTTTTAACTAAAGAGGATGAATTTTCAACTCAAATAATAAATAAAATAACTGCAACAGTTAAATCTCCGATTAAAAAAAATTCATCATCAACCGAAGAGAAATGTATATTTAACTCTGCAATTTTTTTTATTTCTTTCTAAGTGTTTTTATAGATTTCAGAAAATTTTGAATCCCAAGGTGGAAGAAAAATTTCAATTTTTCTATATTGAGCTATAAATCTCTATTGCTATCTGCCGCCACAATTTGAATAGTGAAAATGAAAAAATAGTTGGAAAAGCAAGGAAATTGATTGATTGTCGTAAAAAAGACTTGTGAACTACATTTCGACAGTAACTAAAAAAGTAACGATTTTTATAGTTACTGTTACTAAAAAATGTAACTAGTTACTAATTCGTTATTTTCAAAAGTAATTTCCTTACCACTATCGTTACCAAAAAAAAGTAACTAGTTACAGTAAGGGCCGATTTCACCAACAGTGATTAAATGGGCGATTAACTAATCATGATTATTTTTAAATCAATGATTTAACCGGCGTTAACATGCAATGCGTTCCAGCGGGTTCTCTCACCAATTTTGAATCCCCAATTAGTTAACCGTATACCAGGTTGGTAATAATTCGATTTTCTATACATATGGCGATTTTGATTGGCGGAGACTAGAAGGCCGTTTAAGTTTCTTGCGCGCGCACGGTGCGGACTAAGAGGCCTTTAATTCTACAGTCTATACCAAATGACCAACCAAGTGACAACCAGAATTATTTTTTGTCCAGTAAATGTAAAATAATTTTGCGTAGATGTGACAGATGGAAATATTGTTAAAAAATTTGATCACTATTGCAGTTTGCAAACCAATAATCTAAAGGGACTAATAGTGATCAATTAAATACGCTTATAAAAGTATCTGATGCATGTATGAAAAACATGTAGGAAGAAAGCTTCATTATCATTATGCGCACTGCGAGGTTACATTTGCTAAATATTTATTTTCAGCACTATAAAATAAATTGCTGCTATTGAATTCTTATTTCGTTAACATTATTTCACATAAATTTATTTTAAAAACGAATTATCTCTTTCAAAGATGTGAAAGGAATAGTAGAAAAGAAAGTGAGGTTAGGAACAAAATTTGCAGTTTTTCCACTTAATGGACAATTCATAGTTTCTGTCAATAACATATTGATAAAAAATAGCTTAGATTGGTCGATTGGTAATTAAGTCAGTCTAATCGTGGGTTAACATCTTAATCAGAGTTGGTGAAATCGGCCCTAACTAGTTAAAAGGAACTAGTTACTTCTCATCACTGCTGATTATAATATAAAAAGCTACTTCCGTACCTTCGAAAATGCTAGTTACGAAACCTACTTAGATGAGGGTACTGAATTCTAAAAGCAATATCTGTCTTCAATAAAAAAGTCTTAATGCGATCATCAGAGCGCGACTAAATTAAGTGGCAGAGAATTTCTAGAATTTCCGATTTCAACATTTCACGGGGACTAATGCGAGTGAGATAAAGACGATGACAAGTCTGTTAGGATGTTTTGAAATCTGTGTGGTGCCGTTTTATAATTTGCTGGTCATTTAAAGTCGTATTAATGGTTGTGATAAATTGAATAGGTTTCATGGAGAAGAGAGGACTATTTCCATTAAAAGTAGAGTCAGACTAAAATCAGACTTCAGAAAATTGGACCCTGATTTTCCTTTTTTTAAAACTTATCATTTGAAATGATTAAAATAAAAGAAAGACTTGCATTGGAAAGAAGAAAAATTATAAAATCCTTGAATGTAATGAGCATGACATTGAAGAATTTTGAATTGAAGATTATAAATCGTGTTTTACGTGAACTGTTATTAAACGTCATTAGTATACCTTTTGGCATGGAAAAAAGACCATTATCAAAAATGAAACCTTTTTCTCTTCTATTCTTCCACCAGGGACTTTTATTCCAAATTCTTTTTTTATGGATTAAAATGTTTATTTATTTGTCATGTAAAATTATGTAAATATAAAATTTATCTACCAGAAAAGATGAATTTTCAACAAAATACATGAATTTTCAAATACATAGTTGAATTTTCAACTAAAAAGGATAAACTTTCAACCAAAGAGATGATTTTTAAACTAAAATGATGAATCTTAAAAAAAAATGAATTTTTAACAATGTATTTCAACTTTCAACCCAGTACTTGAATTAAACCAAGGCACATAAATTTTCAACAAAATAGTTGAATCCTCAACCAAAACAGATTAGTTTTCAACCAAACAGATGAATTTTTAATCAAAAATTATAATTAGAAGAAATTTCTACCAAAACAGATGAAGTTTCAAACGAAACAAAAAAACGAAATTTAACAAAAGAGTTGAATTTTTAACCAAGAGATATTTTTCAGTCGAGAAAGAAAAACAATATCAACCAAATTGTTGAAGTTCCAAGGCAAAAAGACGAATTTTAAAAAAAAACAGTTGAATTTTCAATAAAAAAAAGTTCATTTCCAAACAAATAGTCCAATCATTTACCAAAATAGTTCAATTTTCAACCCAAAAAAACGAATTTTAAATAAAATAGTTGAACTTTCAGCCAAAAAGACGAATTTTAAAAAAAACAGTTGAATTTTTAGCCAAAAAAAAAAATGATTAGAAGAAATTTCTACTAAAAGATATCAAGTTTCAAACAAAAAAGACCAAATTTATCAAAAGAGTGAAATTTTCAACCAAGAAAGATTTTTCAGTCAAGAAAGAAGATCAGTTTCGAACAAATTGTTAAAGTTTCAAGCGAAAAAGACCAAATTTCTACAAAGCACTTGAATTTTCAACCCGAAAATATCAATTTTCAACAAAAAATTCAATATACAACCAAATAATTTAATTTTCTAACAAAATAGTTGAATTTTCAATCCCAAAGAGAAGAAGTTTGAACACAACAGTTGAACTTTCAACCAAAAAAGATGAATTTTAAATAAAATAGTTGAACTTTCAACCAAAAAGACGATATTTTAAAAAAACAGTTGAATTTTTAGCCAAAAAAAGATTATTAGAAGAAATTTCTTCCAAAAGACATCACAAAAAAAAATTTCAAAAGTAGTTGAAGTCTGAAGCCGAAAGGACGAATTTGCTACAAAGCAGTTGAGTTTTCAACCCGAAAATAAAAATTTTCGACAAAGGAGTTAATTTCCAGCCAAGTAGTGCGATTTTCTACAAAAGTAGTTGAAATCTTCAACCCCAAAAAGACGAATTTTCAACAAAACAGTTGAACTATCCAAGAAGAGGAATTTTCAACCAAACAGATGAATTTCGAACCAAAAAAGACCAAATTTCTAAAAAACACTCAAATTTTCAACCAAAAAATATCCATTTTCAACAAAAAAGTTAATATCCAACCAAATAGTTAAATTTTCTACCAAAATGGTTGAATTTTCAATCCCAAAAAGATGAATTTTTAATACAACAGTTGAATTTTCAACCAAAAAGACGAATTTTCAACCAAACAGTTGAATTTTCAACCAAAAAAGATGATCAGAAGAAATTTCTACCAAAAGAGATCAAGTTTCAAATAAAAAAGACCAAATTTATCAAAAGAGTGAAATTTTCAACCAAGACAAATATTTCAGTCAAGAAAGAAGAACAATTTCAACCAAACAGTTGAAATTTCAAACAAAAAGACAAAATTCAACTGAAATTATGAATGTTTAACAAAAAAAAAAGAATTGTTCATTATCAAAAATTAAAGAATGTTCAACTTTCAATTGTTAAAAATCGAAGAAAATTAAAAATTGAATTTCCAACATTTAAAATTTTGAATTTTCTTCTGTTTTCAACAGTTGAAAATGCAACTGTTAAAAATTCAACTGATGAAAATGCAACTGTGTTAAAATTCAACTGTTGAAAATTTAGTTGCTGAAAATTCAATTTTCTATTTTCTTCAATTTTTAACAGATGAGTTTTGTATTGAAAACAAGTGTTATAAATTTTAAATTTACATAATTTTACATGACATTAAATAAATAAACATTTTGAACCAGAATTTTTTTTAACGCTAATAAATGAGTGACAAATGTAAATATCAGTATACCTGTATATATTCAGGTTTTCCCTGACATTCCCTGACTTTTTCTTACCAATTTTAAATTCCTTGACTTTCCCTGACTTTCTGGAATTCCCTGACCTGTAGCAGGGATTTTTTTAAATCTGCCAGATTTCCCTTCAAAAGTTTACTTAGTAATTTTTCCTTAAAAATAAGGGGCGGGGAGACGCATAAATATTCCTTAAATGCTATTTTCCTTAATATTCATTTTACATAAAATCATTTAACCGAATAGCAATTTTCTATAATTTTTATTCATCCTAACGGTCAATTAACCATTTTTAACCATTTGCCATAATTTCTATTTTTCCTAATTATCATTTATCATAATTTTTATATTTGCGAAATACCATTTGATATCATTTTTATCTAACCTAATTATAATTTGGCACCATTTTTATTCTTTCGAATGAGCACATAACCTAAAATTCATTTAAGCGAAATGCCATTTGTCATAATCCCCATGTTATCGAAACTGCATGTAACATAAATTTTATTCTTCCTAAAATGGCGTCCAGCATTCTTATTGACTGA
>JAUMHM010000048.1:13220401-13264994 GCA_032362435.1 Melikaiella ostensackeni
ATTAATAATAAATGCTCATAATCTGAAAATCGATTTTTGGCCGCTAAGGGCCCTTTTCTCGGAGCGCGTCACATTTATAAATTGAATAACAATAAGATAACGCCGACAAAAAAGAGGAAATTTGTTTATTCTGATAAGTCTTTGCACCAGTGAAATATTATAAGAAATATTGAAAGAAAAAGTATTTGTGATATCTACAAAAATAAATTTCTGGATCTATGAAAAAACTGGTTTTTGATAGTTTAAAAAAAATTTTTAAGTCCTAGAACTTTTTAAACTTTTGTGGGTTGATTTAGAACCAATCTATTCGGTTTATCCCATTTTTCAAAAAAGGAGAAAGGTAGTAATCGAAAACAATAACACATTCTAAAAATTGCTAACTTTCTCTTTGCATACGAGTACTATATTTAAATAAAAAGAGATATCTTCTCGTGAATTGAGTTAATCAAATATTAAATATTCCAGGAGTCCGTTATGACTCGTAAAATTAAAAAAAAAATTATTATATATTCCCAACAAAATAATGGATAGTGCAAAATTGGTATCGCTTTCATGTTATTTAGAGAACAAACTTTTATCATGCGTTTTATCATAAATATAACGAAAATAAGATATTAAAATAATATTGCAAGATTTACTGTTAAATTCTATCTCAGTCCGGGGCTAATTGTTTCAATCATGACGAAAAACCATGTTCAGTTCATATTTTTTGAATAATAGACCTCAAGATTCAAATACTCGTACCGTAAACTGGGGCTAAACGGCGCATGTGGGGAAAAGCGGCGGCACCCTTGATTCAGCATTTCTGAATGCGATATTTGCTTCGTTCAGGTAAAAAATATAAAGGATTCCAATTAACAATTGTAAAACTTCAATTGAAAAACGTAGAAGAAGCAATATCGCGTTTTATAGACAGAATTAACGTTGCGCTGCTTATCCCATATATGCGCCGCTTAACCCCGGCTTACGGTAACTTTGAGGAAAATTTTTTTTTCTCAAATCGGAACAATACGTGTCGCCTAATTTCCTCTATAAAAACAACATTTTTCGTTGCTGCAAAAAAAAAACACAAGTGACCTGTAGTTTCAATATGTCGAAATTCCTCGTTTCATCGCAAATGAAAAAAGTGATTGAAAAGTGGAAAATGGAAATTGAGTCTTCTCCTCTGAATTTCAATAAATTCGTAACAGTAATTAGATTTATGCACGGAATGCTCTGACGAGTTGAAATGGACTAACGTCTATCAGAGTGGCAAATTAATTGACATTGATCAAATGATCAATGTCAGCGTTTCGCGAATTTTCCGCCGCGAAAATCTCGGTGACTGTTGCGATGAAAACAACTTGATTAGTAATGAATGCAGATCAGGGCTGAATATTAGTAGGTGATTTAGATTTTAGGTTCGGCTATGTCATTCATGATGAAAACAGTATTGCTGGACATGCAACTGAAAGCTGTATATATAACAGAGCGATAATAACCATTTACTCGAACCCATTTCCAATATTTCGAATCAGTTTGCATCACGAATAGGAATGTAAACTACTTTAATGAGAACATTAGAATATTACTGCTTCAATTTAAATCTAAATATAAACAGAATGTAAATGTAAATTGTGCTGCACAATTTTTGTTGCTTTAAATTAAGAATTTACTCACTGTAAAACGCCAATCCTCAAAAGTAGGCCGAATTCGATGTAGTTATAAGTTGCAACATATTTTAAAACACGAAAACAAATGAGCACATTGAAAATTTTCATTGCTTGAAACGAGATACAAACGCAATTTCACACAAATGACACAAATGATTTTATGTGCTAAAGCAACATTATAATTTAACTAAAATAATATGCACGCTCTACATCGGGTGCGTAACATTGCTCTATCATGTAATATAATAAAACAAAATAAAATAAATAAAAAATGTCAGCAATGAGAAGGGTATTGGTCTACAAATCACTCTGGCTGTAAAAATTACATTTTTTTTCATTAAATAAATGTTTTTTTAGAGGAACGTAGTTCCGACTCCCCTTTTTGGAAGACAGCCAAGTTCGCCGGATGGATAGAGAATCTTATAGAAAATTTTGAATTTTAAAGGTGGGTTGAAAATACGATTTTTCTCATATTAGCCTATAAATCACGGTGTCTATGGAAATTACATTCCCTTTCGTTCAAACAAATGTTTCTTCAGATGAACGTAGTTATCCGACTCCCCTTTCTAGAAGATATTCAAGTTTGCAGGATGAATAGAGAATCTTTTAGAAAATTTTGAATTTCAAGGTAGAATTGAAATACGAATTTTCCTACATTGGCCTATAAATCATTGTGGCTATATAAATTACACTCAAACCCCGATATAAGCCCAGTTTCGGGAGTTGCTTCGCAGTGGCCTTGGGCCTAAACCGAATCCCTTGAAACGTAAACAGTCAGGGACATGTGAACCATTTCCTAATATTACGCAATCTCCGAACGTGAGTTCGAACCTGAGTACACGCGTACCGCGCCTTTATCTATACGCTGCTAGTCCTTCATACTTGGTTGAACAGCGTCTCTCGCCCCGCGAGCTGAGAAACTGCGGGGGCCAGCAGGTGGCCAGCAGTTCTAGGTAGTCGTAAACCAGATGGGCTTATATGGGGGTTCGAGTGTGCTTTTTTTTTCATTCAAAAAATGTTTCTTTATATGGACGTAGTTCCGACTCCTTATTCTGGAAATTGTCGAAGTTTTCAGAACAAATAGATAATCTTGCAGTAAATTTTGAATTTCAAGGTGGAGTTGAAATCCAAAGTTTTCCATATTAGGCTATAAATCAATATAACTATGGAAATTACATTTTTTTCATTCAAAAAATGTTCTTTTGAATGGACGTAGTTCCGACTCACCTTTCCGGAAGATATCGAAGTTTGCAGAACGAATAGAAAATCTTTTGGGAAATTTTGAAACTCAAGGTGGAGTTGAAATCCAAATTTTCCTACATTCGCCTATGAATCAACATATCTAAGAAAATCACATCTTTTTCATTCAAAAAATGTTTCTTCAGATGAACGTAGTTCTGATTCCCTTTTCTGGAAGATATCGAAAGATGCAGGAAGAATAGAGAATTTTGGAAAAATCTTGAAATTCAAGGGGGAGTTGAAATTCGAATTTTCCTATATTGGGACATAAATCAATATTGCTGTGGAACTTAAATTTTTTTATTCAAAAAATATTTCTTTTGATGAACGTAGTTCCGATTATCTTTTCTGGAAGATATCGAAAGATGCAGGACAAATAGAGAATTTTGGAAAAATCTTGAAATTCAAGGTGGAGTTAAAATTCGAATTTCCTATATTGGCATATAAATCACTATTGCCATGGAAATTACATTTTTTTATTCTAAAACTGTTTCATTACGTGGACGTAGTTCTAGCTCACCTTTCTGGAAGATATCTAAGTTTTGAGGAAGAATAGAGAATCTTTGAGAAAATTTTGAATTTTAAGGTGGAGTTGAAATCCGAATTTTCCCATATTGACCTGTTTATCGCTATGACTATGGAAACTACATTTTTTCAGTCAACAACTGTTTTTATAGTTGATCGTCTTCCGACACCCCTTTCTGGGAGATATTCAACTTTGCAGGACGAAGAGAATCTTTTAAAGAGAGTTTTGAATTTCAAGGTGGAGTTGAAATCCGATTTTTCCCATATTGATCTTTTTATCGCTATGACTATAGAAATTTCATTCTGTTTCATTTAAAAAATGTTCCTTCAGGTGGACGCAGTTCCGACTCCCCTTTCTGAAAGATATCCAAGTTTTCTGGATCAATAGAGAATCTATTAGAAAATTTTTAATTTAAAGGTATAGTTGAAATCCGAATTTTCCTACGTTGGCCTATAAATCATTATGACTATGAAAATTACATTTTTTTCAGTCAACAACTGTTTTTATAGGTGGTCGTCTTCAGACTCCTCTTTCTGGAAGAAATTCAACTTTGCAGGACGAAGAGAATCTTTTAAAGCGAATTTTGAATTTCAAGGTGGACTTGAAATCCGAATTTTCCCATATTAGCCTTTAAATAACTATGGTTATGAAAATTAAATTTTTTCATTTAAAAAATGTTTCTTTAGATGGACGTAGTGCCGACTTCCTTTTCTGGAAGATATCGAAGTTTGCAAGAGGAACAGAGTATCTTTTAGAAAATGTTGAATTTCAAAGTAGAGTTGAAATCCGAATTTTCCTATATTGGCCTTTGAATAACTATGTCTATTAAAATTGAATTTTTTCATTTAAGAAATGTTTCTTTAGATGGACGAAGTTCCGACTCCCTTTTCTGGAAGATATCGTAGTTTGAAAGAGGAATAGAGAATCTTTTAGAAAATTTTGAATTTCAAGGTGGATTTGAAATCCGAATTTTCCCATACTGATCTTTTTATCACTATGACTATGGAAATTAAATTCTGTTTCATACAAAAAATGTTTCCTCAGGTGGACGGAGTTCCGACTTCCCTTTCTGAAATATATTCACGTTTGCTGGATCAATGGAGAATCTATTAGAAAATTTTTAATTTAAAGGTATAGTTGAAATCCGAATTTTCCTACGCTGGCCTATAAATTATTATGACTATGAAAACTACACTTTTTTCAGTCAGCAACTGTTTTTATAGTTGGTCGTCTTCCGACTCCCCTTTCTGGAAGAAATTCAACTTTGCAGCACGAAGAGAATCTTTTAAAGCGAATTTTGAATTTCAAGGTGGAGTTGAAATCCGAATTTTCGCATTTTTGGCCTTCAAATAACTATGGATATGAAAATTAATTTTTTTCATTTAGAAAATGTTTCTTTAGATGGACGTAGTGCCGACTTACCTTTCTGAAAGATATTCAAGTTTGCTGGATCAATAGAGAATCTATTGGAAAATTTTTAACTTAAAGGTATAGTTGATATCCGCATTTTCCTACATTGGCCTATAAATCATTATGGCTATGAAAGTTACATTTTTTTCAGTCAACAACTGTTTTTATAGATGGTCTTCTTCCGACTCCCCTTTCTGGGAGATATTCAACTTTGCAGGACTAAGAAAATCTTTTAAAGCGAATTTTGAATTTCAAGGTGGAGTTGAAATCCGAATTTTCCCATATTGATATTTTATCGCTATGACTATGGAAATTACATTCTGTTTCATTCAAAAAATGTTTCTTCAGGTGGACGCAGTTCCGACTCCGCTTTCTGAAAGATATCCAAGTTTGTTAGATCAATAGAGAATCTATTAGAAAATTTTTAATTTAAAGGTATAGTTGATTTCCGAATTTTTCGACGTTGGCCTATAAATCATTATGACTATTAAAATTACATCTTTTTCAGTCAACAACTGTTTTTATAGATGGTCGTCTTCCGACTCCCCTTTCTGGGAGATATTCAACTTTGCCGGACGAAGAGAATCTTTTAAAGAGAATTTTGAATTTCAAGGTGGAGTGGATTCCGAATTTTCGCATATTGGCCTTTAAATAACTATGGCTATGAAAATTAATATTTTTACATTTAGAAAATGTTTCTTTTGATGAACGTAGTGCCGACTTCCTTTCTTGGAAGATATTGAAGTTTGCAAGAGGAACAGAGTATCTTTTAGAAAATTTTGAATTTCAAGGTAGAGTTGAAATCAGAATTTTCCCACATTGATCTTTTTATCGCTATGACTATGGAAATTACATTCTGTTTCATTTTAAAAATGTTTCTTCAGGTGGACGCAGTTCCGACTCTCCTTTCTGAAAGATATCCAAGTTTGGTGGATCAATAGAGAATCTATTAGAAAATTTTTAATTTAAAGGTATAGTTGAAATCCGAATTTTCCTACGTTGGCCTATAAATCATTATGACTATGAAAATTACATTTTTTTCAGTCAACAACTGTTTTTATAGTTGTTCGTCTTCCGACTCCCTTTTCTGGGAAATATTCAACTTTGCAGGACGAAGAGAATCTTTTAAAGCGAATTTTGAATTTCAAGGTCGAGTTGAAATCCGAATTTTCCTATATTGGCCTTTAAATAACTATGTCTATTAAAATTAAATTTTTTCATTTAAAAAATGTTTCTTTAGATGGACGAAGTTCCGGCTCCCTTTTTTGGAAGATATCGAAGTTTGGAAGAGGAATAGAGAATCTTTTAGAAAATTTTGGATTTCAAGGTGGAGTTGAAATCAGAATTTCCCTACATTGGCCTATAAACCACTATGCCTATGAAAATTACATTTTTTTTTCATTCAGAAAATGTTTCTTTAGATGGACGTAGTTTGGACGCCTT
Organism: Melikaiella ostensackeni; assembly: GCA_032362435.1. Classification (NCBI taxonomy): domain Eukaryota; kingdom Metazoa; phylum Arthropoda; class Insecta; order Hymenoptera; family Cynipidae; genus Melikaiella; species Melikaiella ostensackeni. Next base: position 13,226,672 of record JAUMHM010000048.1, read on the forward strand.
TTTATGGAAGGTATCAAGTTTGCAGGACAAACGGAGATTCTTTCAGAAAATTTTGAATTTTCAGGTCGAGTTGAAACCTGTGTTTTCATAAATCGGCCTTTAAATCCCTGTGGCTACGGAAATTACATTTTTTCATTCAAAAAATGGTCCATTACAAGGACGTAGTTACGACTCCCCTTTCTGCAAGATATCGAACTTTGCAGGACGAATAGAGAGAATCTTTTAGAAAATTTTGAATTTCAAGGTAGAGTTAAAATCCGAATTTTCCTATGTTGGCCTACAAACCACTATGGCTCTGGAAATTATATTTTTCATTCAAAAAGTGTTTCTCTTGATTAAAATAGTTTCCGCCCCCCTTTTTAGAAGACTTACAACTTCCTAGGATTTAAACTTGCTGGGGCCAATAGAGAATGCTTTAGAAATTTCGAATTTAGTGGTGGAATGGAAATCCAAATTTTCGTAAATTGGCCCATAAATCACTGTGGCTATGTAAAATTACATTTTTTTTTCATACAAAAAATGTTTCTTCATATAGACGTGGTTCCCACTCCCTTTTTGGAAAATGTCCAAGTTTGCAGGGCAAAAAGAGAAGATTTTAGAAACTTCTGAATTTCAAGGTTGAGTTGAAATCCAAATTATCCTATATTGGCCTATAAACCAGTGTGGCTATGAGAATTACATTTCTTTTTATTCAAAAAATGTTTCTTTAAAATGGACATTGTTCCGATTTCATAAAAATTCTCCAAATTTTCATACTCGCCTTGAGTAGAAATTAATTATTGATGATTGATGTATTTTTCTTTTCAGGAGTAGAAACTATACTAATTTTAATAGTTAGGACTACTACTTTAAGTAATTGGAACTACTAATTTAATTGTAGGGCTTACTAATTTATCAGTAAGACTTACTATTTAAAGTAGTAAATACAGCTGTCTGAAAATGGTATCTACCATCGCAAGTTGTCACAGCGATTAGAAATGAAAGTAGTAACCACAACCACTTAAGTGTCAGCAGCATATATTAAAAACTAAAATAGTTGGCCCTAGTGCTTTATTAGTTGTCCCAACTAACCATTTTTTCAATGTATTGTTATATATTACTTTTCTTGTAAAAATGTGAATATGAAAATTGTGACAAAGCCCTTAATCCTTCCTGTATGGAAATCCGTTTCGGTTCATGATTTGAAAGAAACAGTTTGCTCGATTTTGGAATAAAAAAAGCGAAAACTGTAGCGCTCCTCTTTTAGTGCTGTAGCATTGTTTCGCGCGCATTGTTCGCAACAATGAGAATAGTTTTCTCCCTGCAGGATCATCCTAGCGTGGATCATTCGGTAATTTCGCAGTTACCATCCCTCTTGCTTCCGATGCCCGGTAGCCCGGTATTTTTGTTATGACACGCGTACAAGAGGCTTCTATGGTGAAAGCGCGGTATATGGATACCCCATGGCTTATTAGCCACAGTGAATCGGATACTATATCGTATGCCGTCGCTCCCGTAATTCTTGTAACTTGTAGAAGCGGCATGATTTTCAAACGGTTAAGCCGTGAGAATATCATAGACTCTAAACTGCAATGACTGGCTGAGAATAATATATAAGCGAGTAAGGAGATTCGGAAGGCCAGTCGTTCGGAATAAAAGACCGCTAAGCGCATTTCCCTTTTAGCCGCATGCGGGAACAATGGGATCAAGGCTCAAGTTCTTCAGGCAAACTTTAAAAGCGCGAATACTTATCTAGGCGAGCAGAAGCTCACGGGAGTTTCTTTAACTTCCTCCTACTTCGCGTGTATGGTCAACATCAAGAGAGAAAAAAAGAGATAAAAGAAAAGAAGAGAAATAAAGAGAGCAAACGGAAATGAAGGAGGCTTTCATACTCGGACAAAGGAGAAGATTTGTGTTGAAACAAAGAGATTTTATTTGGTCATGTCGAGTGAAAAGGGATATGATATGTTACGCAAATGTAGCACTCTGTACATGGAGAGAAATGGATGCTAGTGCTTCACATCTGGATACTAACAAGGGGGCTTAGGGTGGTGTCCGGCGCCGATTTTTTTGTCATTTTGCAGGTGAAAAGAGGGTTCCAGACGATGAAAAAATATTTTTTTTTTGGGAAATCGTTCACATTTAGGGGTTGAAATCACCCCTTCTATATCTTTGAGTCTTTTGCTGTTTCAAGAGCTAAAAAATGTCTTTTCTTTATTGTTCTTAAACAAAATTGTTGCAATTGATGCTGTTACAATATCAGCTCGAATTTTTAAAATATTTACCCTCTCGAGTATCAAAATTCTGAAAATCTACCTCTAGAATGTTTCGCCATATGACATATAATGTAAGATTTTGGACTTTCTTGCTGCAACCATCTTGTTTTGGATGTTGGATGCATGATATGATAAATGCATTTCATTTATGACTTTGCAATAATAAGTGCGCATGCATCAGATTGTCAGATTATTAAATTTTTTAGTTTTGCGTTAGATACTGGCATGTGTATATAAACCGAAGGAAAAGAGTATTTTTTTTAGTTATAAATTTGATTGTTTCTTTATTGTATAATGCATATTTACATAAAATGATAATCAATCCGTTGAATACAATATCCTTATTAACAATAACGTTTAATACGGAAAAGCTCGGAATACAGATATCAGAAATAACTCTCGAAGAGGTACATCTACACGATATATTAGAGGACATTATAAGGAGGAGTATGTTTGATTCATTTATTATTGAAAATTTAGTTCACTCACAATTTGCTGATTGGGATATTCAAATTAACAAAAAAACGATTGAAGACGAAGAAGAGAAAAAAGAAAACGATTATGGTGAAGTTCCTGGTTGTTTATAACAAAAGCAGAGAGTCAAATTTCGAGTAAAAAAGAAGCTGTTGACTTTTGAGACTCTGGAAATAAGAAATGTTTATCTTTTACAACCGTTCATCAAAGGTTTAAGAAGCTTCGTTCAGAACGACAATTACGAAGATGGCAAGAACAAATTAACACTGGTGGTGACCGAGAAGATAAACTGTACAAAGTTGTAAAGTACACTTTCGACAATTTGAAGCAGACTATTGATTCGAAAATGATAGTTTACTATATAGATGTTCGAAGATGGACTTTATAAAAGAAGCGTGAGTTGGTCATGCCATTCTGAGGTATGGGGTAACACCTCCAATTCCGATCAAAGTGGCTTTAATTTGAAATTGCACAGTGGAAGAACTTTAAGCTTTCAAGAAACAAAAACTGTGGAAAATGTTGTTCAATCGCTTTCTTTCACCACGCATAGCTATATACAATGCAGTCAACTATATCTGCCGATGGAAGATTACTTTCACCCCTTTTTGTAGTTTTGAAAGAACCATATGGACAATTTGGACCAAGAATAAAAGAAGGACTTTCTAAGACTAAAAATATTTATTTGCAAGCCTGTGAATCCGGTAAGATTTTTTCAGAATTTCTGAAAATGTGGCTTTTCTCTAAAAACCATTCCAAAAGGCACAACTAGGAGAATTCAGCCCTAGGATAAGTTTGGCTTTAGGATTTGGAAAACTTTCGTACAAAAAAATAGAATAAAATTTTTGTTCAACCAATCTTCCATTATTTAAAAAAAATTAAGAATTAATTGTTTCATGATCATTTCTGTTCTCCCACCGCATTTATATCGCGGCGGAATTTCATGCGCAATCTCACAAATGCTGGAATTGTAATACATTGATCATATCACACATGTATTTTTGATTTCGTAAAAGATAGATTGTGAGTCAAAAGCCTTCAACATTGAGGGATTATATGTGTGCGTATGCGCATGCATGCATGTGTGTGTGTGTGTAATTTTCAATGAATATATGTACGTGTCAGAAATGAAGATTCTGTGAACAATTCTGTTATATGTATTATCATCAACACTGGTTGCTAAACAAAATATGTTAAATTTTTTAGGGATAGTATTTGCATAACAAGGGTTTATTAATATAAGAACAAGTGTCATCATCAACAAAGAAATAGTTTTATTATTATTGATTGTCATCCGAAAAGAATATTTTAATGCATTACTCACTGAAATGTAATATTAATATTTTTTATTTATTGGTAATATTAAAGGGGTGGATTACACATAATTTAAGTGTTGTCTTATTAAAGTCGAATATCATTGATGATTCCTAATAAAATTAAATACCAAAACAAGATGCTTGCAGCCATAAAGTCCAAAATCTTACATTATATATCATATGGCGAAGCACCCTCTTTTCAACTGCAAAATGACAAAAAAATCGGCACCAGACACCAATCTGAACCCCTTTGTAAGTCGTAATATATCTGCACGGAAAAAAGATGGGCTCATTTTGTGCCGGACATGACCTAAAATTAGGACCCAGAATTTTTCAACCAAATCCTTTCAGATTCTGCGAAATGCATTAAAGTACTTTATTGAGAGCATTTAAAATACTTTAAAATTACTGAAGTCCTCGGAAGTCGTATAAAATCCTGTGAAATCCGTTAAAATTTCTTAAAAATCTTTTGAAATATTTGGAACTTCCCTGAAATCTCTTGGAATCTTTTTTATTACGACAAATCTTATAAATCCTGTAAAATTCTTCCAAATCTTCTGAGATTTAAAGAAATTCTTTAAAACAGCATGGATTTTTTTAGATACGGTGAAATCCTGTGACATATTTGAAAATGTCTTGAAATCTATGAAATCCTTTGAAGTCTCTCAATTCTTATGAATAAATTCTTTGAAATCCAATGGACTATTATAAAATCCATTGAAATTTCGTGAAATTACATGAAATCTGATGATATTCCTTGAAATCCTTTGAAATATTTAAACTCCTATGCAATTCGTTAAAATACCTTATTGAAAGCCTTCAAGATCTCTCAAAATTATTGAATTTATCAACAAATTTGATAAAATCGCTTCAAATCCGTTAAGTTCCTTAAAAATCTGTTCAAATATTCTAAGATATTATAAATCCTGTTAAATCCTTCCGAATCTGTCGAAATTTAAGGAAATTTTTAAAAACCGCATGGAATTTTTGAAATCTTGTGAAATCTCTTGAAAAATTTGAAAATCTCTCCAAGTCTTTGAAATCCTGCGAAATCTCTCAATTCTTGTCAAGTTCTTTAAAATTTATAAAAAAATCATAAAATTTTTACAATTTTTTTTATATCTATTGAAATCCCTGAAAAATCGTTCGAAGTCTCATAAAAATTTCTTGAAACCTTTGAAATTTTCGGAAGTACCTTGGAATCATTTAAAAATACTTTAAAACCTTTTAGATCTTATGAAATCCTTCAAAATCCTTATAAGCTTTAGGAAGTTCTTTGCAATCCCATAACAAAATTTTAAATGTTTTTTAAAATCCTTTGAAGGACTTGAAATAGTATTAAATCCCTTAATTAATTCTTGCGAAATTCATTAAACTGCCTTTAAATCTTTAGAATCTTTTAAAATTCTTAAAAATTCTTGCGTTTAACACCTCGGATACTTACTTTCAGCATCTCAGATGTTTGCGTTCAACATCTCAGATTATGATGATAATAGATATGTTATTCGATAATATCTCGGATATTAAATCTCAACAACTCAGATTATAATAACGTTAGAATCATCTGCTATTAGCCAATAATATCTCGTATATTGAAGAAAATAGAGATGTTGTGCGACAGTATCTAGATATTATGTAGTAATACCCAAATTTTCAACATCTATTTCTTTATATCTATGCGGTATTTCAATGTCAGTGTATCATGAAACAAGTATTAATGCTTATACATAAAACTTTATGAATTCATGGAACAGATAGGAAAATATAGATCATTTTGTTTAATTTTATTACTCTGCATTAAGATTCGAACCCACGACTGCTTGACTATATTGTATGGACTGTAACTCAAACATACGTTACCATTATAGCCCTGTTATATATAGCCCCCCTCCTATAATCTAAACTTTATTTATTGATCTAAATAAAATATAAAAAAATAATATAATCCTCAAAATATTATCCCATCGAATTTAAATGCGTCAGATAAAGCGGGATATTTTCACAGAAATAAAAACACCTTTTTTAAATGCCTATCCATTAAACTCGCCTGCTTTAGGGTTAGCCTACCCCACAGGGCATAGGAGATCTTAATCTCTTCAAATTCCTCTTGATGTTTACAGAAAACATGGAGTAAAACAGACCGAAAAGCATTGATAAAAGAGGTACGGATCGACTTTATCGGTTTTTCTATCATCTATCTCTTGATCTCTTCAAATCTTCACCTTTTTTCAATTCTCATCGCCCCTTTGCATTTTCATACTCCTTTCTCAAAGGAATCCATCAGCTTTTTGAATTTCAAGATTTGAACCCTGTTCGGCTCATTTCACCAGGTCGAAAAGTGCACTCTCCTTTTCAAGATTTGTGTCACAAAGGAGCATCCTATTCACTAGACACCCACACGATTGGTCAGCAATAAAGAGACGAATGAAAAACCTGAAAATAATCATGGGAATGGCAAATACGATTTCGGATCTCTTTGAAGCTAGACCAAGCAAATAATTGAGAACTTCTGTTCGGGAAAGGAGCGAGAGTCGCGAAAACCCTTTATTGCCTGCCGGATACTCGCTATTCCGCTCGCTATTCCGCTCGCGTCACTGTCCCCGATTTGTATTGTGAAAATGTAAACCGAAAAAGGACAAAGATATCTCGTGATCGGTTTGCAACAATTTTCGGCAACCAACCCTTTTCATGAGCCAAAAATCCGGAGTGCGGTTCCGTTTGTCGTCAGAATGGTCGCATTTGTTTTCCTCTTTTGTGAGGTTTATTCTTCTAGTAAAGAAAGGGGGAAAGGGGAAATTAATCTCATCAATATCTTGCTTGGTCTTATACTCAAATCCACCCTCGGGGAAAGACATGTGCACAGGTTGTAGACCTACGTATGTACTGAAGGAACCATCCGAGGATTAAGTAAACCAATTTGGATTTGGGAATTAAGGAATAAGAGAGGTTCTTTTTTTAAATTTCATGATCACAGTAAATCTTGAGATATCAAAATTGCTGTAGCTTAATTTAATTTTCAATTTAATATAAAAATGACCCAATCTAGTGAATCAAAAAATCTACTAGCCCAACTTCACGATCTTTGCAACCGGCAGTCGCAATGTTTTTTTTACAAGCAGACGGAAAGAAGATATTCATTTGGAAAAATAAGGTGCTATAAAGGGTCATCCACAAATTACCTAAGAGGATTTGGGGTGGGGGGAGGGCTGGGAAAATCTTACTGTTTCTTATAAGAGGGGGGAGGGGAATTGGAAGATCTTACGTAAGGAAAATTGTTGCTGAAAAAAAAATTCAAAGATATTACAACTTAAAGGAAAGTTCAGCAGAAATTTAATCAGTCAAACCCAAAGTGAAATTTCTCTTGAAGAAAATACGTGATTTACTGTGTTATAATTTTTTCAATAATGTTCAAAAATTTAACTTGAAACGCTTTAAATCCCTGAAATTTCAAGTAAAAGTATTGCATTATCAACAAAATAAATGAATTTTTAACCAAATAGATGAATTTTTAACCAAAAAGATGATTTTTTATCAAAAGGACGAATTTTCAACATATTACATGAATTTTCAACCATATAGTTGAATTTAACCAAAAAACACGATTTTTCAACAAAATAGTTGAATCCTCAATAAAAAAAGATTAATTTTTGACCAAAAAGTTGCATTTTTAACCAAAAAAAATGACAAATTTTCAACAAAAGAGTTGAATTTTCAACCAAGAAATATCTTGTAGTAAAAAAAAAGTTTGATCCAAAATGTTGAATTTTCAAGCTGAAAAGACGAATTTTCAATAAAATAGTTGTATCTCCAACTGACGCCAAATAATTTTCAACTAAACATTTGAATTTTTGACCAAAAAGATGAATTTTCTACCAAAAAGACGAATTTCCAAAGAAAAAAAAAACAAAGTTTCAACTGAAATGATGAATCTTCAACCAAAAAATCAAATTTATAACAAAGTAGTTCCGCTTTCAACCAAATACTTGATTTTTTAACCAAACGAGATGAATTTTTGACAAAATAGGTGAATCCTAAACTAATACCGAATAAATTTTTAACCAAACAGTTGCATTTTTGACCAAAAAGATTAGTTCTCTACCAAAAGACAAATCGTCGACCAAATAGTTTAATTTTTAACCAAGAAGATTAATTTTGTATCAAAAAGACGAATATCCAACCAAATAGTTGAATCCACGACTAAAACCAATTAGTTGAATCCTCAACTCAAGGCAAATAATTTTCAAACAAACATTTGCATTTTTAACCAAAAAGATGAATTTTCTACGAAAAGATGGACTTCCAACAAGTAAAAAAAAAGTTTAAACAGAAATGATGAATCTTCAACCAAAAAATAAAATTGATAACAAATTAGTTCCACTTTCAAGTGATTTTCAACCAAATTTTTGATCAAAAAGATTAATTTTCTACCAAAAAGAAGAGTTTTCAACCAAATAGTTGAATCCACAACTAAATCCAACTAGTCGAATCCTTAACTGAAACCAAACAATTTTCAACTAAACATTTGCATTTTTAACCAAAAAGATGAATTTTCTAACAAAAAGACGAATTTCCAACAAACAAAAAGAAGTTTTAACTGAAATGATGAATCTTCAACCAAAAAATAAAATTTATAACAAAGTAGTTCCACTTTCAACCAGGTACTTGACTTTTCAACCAAACGAGATGAATTTTTGACAAAATAGGTGAATCTTGAACTAATATTAAATCATTTTTAACCAAACAGTTGCATTTTTGACCAAAAAGATTAATTTTCTACCAAAAGACAAATTTTCAACTATATAGTTGAATTTTCAACCAAGAAGATTAATTTTGTACTAAAAAGATAAATTTTCAACGAAATAATTGTATCCTCACTGATTTTCAACCAAACATTTGTATTTTTGACAAAAAAGATTAATTTTCTACCAAAAAGACGAATTTTCAATAAAATACATAAATTTTCAACCCTATAGTTCAATTTTCAACCAAGAAGATTATATTCCTGCCAAAAAAGACGAATTTTTAACAAAATACATGAATTTTCAATGAAATAGCAGAATTTTCTACTAAAAAAGATTAATTTTCATAAAAAAACGAATTTTGAACAAAAGAGTTAAATTTTCAACCAAAGGAATGAACTTTCAACTAAATGGATGAATTTAAAATCAGAAAAATGAATTTTTAACAAAGTTATTCAACCTTCATCCAAGTAGTTGAATTTTAAAGCAAAAAAGATGAATTCTTAACAAAAATAGTAAAAGTTGATATTTCAACTAGAAAGGATTATAATTTTACATCGAAAACAATTGAATTCAACCAAAAAATACGAATTTTCAACAAAATACCATAGTTACATCCTCAACCGAAACAGATTGATCTTCTACCAAAAATTTGCATTTTCAAGAAAAAAGGAGGACATTTTTACCAGAAGAGGTGAATTTTAAAGCAAACAGACGAATTTTAAACAAAATAGTTGAATGTTACACCAAAAAAAAATTCAGTTTGAAACGAAAAAAAAATCCAATTAAATTGTCCAGTTTTCAAGCAAAAAGACGAATTTTTAAACCAAACAGTTGAATTTTCAACAAAAAGGATGACCTTCAAACAAAATTATCGAATTTTCAAAGAAATAATTAAAATTTTAAGAAAAAAAGATGAATTTTCTTAATGGATTTTCTTATTGGGTTCTATTAATTCAGTTCGCATTTAAGTGAAAAAAGTGGAAAAGAGGGGAATAGGGAAAAGTCTGTGAAGCCTGCGATAGATTTTTAGATCAAAGAATAATAGTTTAAATAAACGTTGAAGTTCATTTTGAATACTTTACAAATATTATGTTAGAAAACTGGAAATTTTCTCTCCTAGAACTAATTTTATTAAGGTTCTAAATTTATTTAATTAACAGAATTTGTATGTATGTTCGTTCACAAAATTCATACAAACTTAGTAAGATTTTGGGGGGGGGGGCAGAGCAAAACTTACGGTATCTTACATGGGAGAAGTTGGGTTGAAAATTTCGAAAAAACACCTTACGTAATTTGTGGATGACCACTTAGGTGTTATAAGGTGAACATTGACATTTGATACATGCATCAAATGTCAGTGTTCACTTGTCAATTGTAATTTTGATACCATATCTGGATCATTCAAATCAACTGAGTACCGTAACACGGAGCTAAGCAGGACATGTGGGGTAAAAAGGCACACCCGCTGTTGATTCAAAGAAAACAACAGTAAGTCATCAAATGCAAATATTTCATGTGTCTCACTTTACCCTACAGGGTCTCCACCCATTTTTCAACCAGAAAATGCAACACAATTTGCGAAATTCAATATTTCGTGTATTCCGATTTCCCCGTCTTTTGTCTCTCTTAGCCCCGTTTTACGGTATCAGTTTGCTGCAAATCACTTTCATCCAACTTCAAGATGAAAGTAAATCCCCAGAATTTTCTGAGATAATATTGATTACTTTTCTTTTTGCTTCATATGGATAAATTTTAAATAAAAAGAGATGATAAAATATTGATCATGTGATTGTACAGCAGAACCTGTTCCTTAGAGAATGGGAGACCGGAAGGCAATAGGAATGTAATCATAATTTATGGGAGGTCGAAGACGTGCTTTTAATAACGACTCTGACATATTCGACTATGGCGCAGCCGCGATTTCAAAACCCCTAATAACACGACTAATCCCATTACAATGTTACCCTGTACACGAGGCAAGGCAGCCCCCTTTTGCATTCAAAATCATGGTAACGCTATCTTATGGGTGTCGTGAATATTACATACAATAAGCATCCCAACATATGTCCCTTCATCGAGGTGCGGATACGAGAGAAGCGGGGAATTCTGCACCCTCCTTTAGGGTTGTAATATTTTGTGCAAGGGTGTGTTTTACAAAAATTAATACATATGCACCACTACCATCAAATTCTCTCAGATCATTACCAATAAAGGATATTTTCATTTCGAATAAGGGCACCCTTCTAGAAACAACCCCATTGGTTCCTCCGCCTCTTCAGGGGCGTGTTCTGATTCATAAAAAAGAAGCTTCGTACTACTTTACCCCCTCCCTTATACCCTATTTTTCAACTACTCGTATTCCCTTTTATCTCTATTTTACTGTTTAGACTAGGGTCCAAAATGTCTGCAGCAGATATCCTTCTATTTCCTAAACTGACTTTTTATTTAAATTACAAGTTTCTTTCTTTCAAATTAAAGGAGGAAAAAGTCAATAGTTGCAATTCTATCAATTTTAAAGCTTCCACATTCAAAATTTTGAGGATTTTCAATCTTAAAGTTACTAAATATTACAGTACACTACAAATTCTGTATTTCATCATGCAAGCTTTTTATCAGTGGTTAAAAACTAAAAAAAAAATGAAAAAGTTTGTCTTTTTAGACCCCTATGCTGGACTGCTAGAAGCTTTTCTTTTGTCCGTTTTCCTCAGTATCAGCTCAAATTGAAGCTCTTGGCATGTAAGATTGCAGTAGAGAATACAATTTTCTATCTTATATTCTTTTTTTCTCATATCAGTGGTTAAAAGTAAGAAGAAAAGAGGAAATTTGGTTTTTTCAGACCCTTATAATGGAAGCTTCCTTTTCAGTCTGATTTTCTTCGGGGATAGCTTAAATTGATACCCTTGGCATGCAGAATTGCGATAAAATATAAAATTGACCATGTTATGTTCTTCTTTTTATACCAGCGCTTAAAAAATTAGCAAAATAATGAATTGCGATCAAGAATATAATTTACTATATCAATTTTTTTTATATTAGTGGCTAAAAAATAAGCCAAATGGAGAAATTTGGTTTTTCAGACCCCTAATTTGGTTCTAAGAAAATTAATAAATTGTTAAACTATTAAGATTTCTATTCTGTCTTTATATATTTTTTTTCGTAAAAACGCAAGCCTCCTTTCGAAATTAGTTTAACCGTTTGAAAGGGTCCCAATAACAAAAAATTTTAATAAATGAAATTGCGCAGTTCAAGATTCATATCTTCATTTGCAAACTACGAATAGTTTAATCACGCGAGAAACCTTACTTTTCTATCTATATTTTTTTTCTCAAAATTTACGTTCTGTTGTGTCTGCCGTAAACTTTTCAACGCCAAGTATGAATGGCGAGTCTTTCAGGTCGAATTTGTGAATGAAGAAAACGATCTGTGAACGATCGAATGCATGAGAATTTGAGAGAAGATTCCTAGAACATCGTGTTGCGTAAAAGAAGTGAGGTGAAAGAAGAAAACGTGCCTTTTCGAACAATAAGCTTTTTGCCCTATTTGGGTTTATCAGCGGGATTTTGGGAAAGAAATACTGTGAGCATCTTCCATTCATGAACCTAAACAAGTTGCATTCTTGGAGTGTTTGCCATTTTATTTAAAGCAGCTTCCAAAAAGTGGTTTTATGAAAGAAAATCGTATTTTCGAAACACGTTTTCGGGATAATGTATTTATTATCGAATTTCAGACAAAGATCATAAATGCCTTTCTTTCCAGTTATGTTTATGAACTTGTATTTTTCATATTGTACTGCGAAATTTTTATTCAAATGACCTTAATCGGAACAATTAGAAATTCAAAAGAAGAAGATTGTCTAATTGTACCGACATTTCTGTACAAATAGCCCTTAGTGTAAATCCGTTATTGCCACGTCACAATGAAACTGAAACACAATTGTGTAATCTGTTTGGTGGTCAGAACGCATTTTCGGAAAGCAATTCGTATTTATGTCTTTATTTGTTTTTCATGTTTGAGATATTAATTAATCTATCCTTCAAATCATTGTAATAAATCTGCTCGCGACTTCAATTTAAAAATGGTTTACATAGTTGATGTTATCTATGAGTTACAGATTTTTAATCATAAATAAATATTATTCAGTAAGAAATACATGACAAATTGAATGTGACAGTAGAGGGGTCAGACATGTCTGATAAAAGTGGAGTAAAATTTCTTTTATTTGTATAGTATTGAAATAAGCAATGTGACAAAATTTCTTTTTTTAATTACTAACTTATCAGGGTGCACATATCAATTACTAGAGTTTCGTTTGAACGAATCTTCTATTGCGAGATATCTGATTATTAAAAAGAAATAAGGTAGGAGTGTTTTTTTTTAATTATCTATAAATTAATTAATCTATGATTTTGTAATTGTGACCAGGTATAAGGATGCATCTGCCCTCGATTCTGCCATTCATACCAAAGTCGTGTGCTGAAAACTACTGCACCTGCCTTACAACAATTTTTACGTCTCTCTTGTATGTTTTCTGGCCTGAGGATGTGAAAGTTAATCAGGTAAATATAATTATCAAGAGTGCCAGTTTATATTTAATATTTAGGAAATCATGTGTAAAAGATATGGGCAATTCCCCAGAGCCTTAAGTTTAGATCCTTTTTCTTTTTCTTTTTCTTTCCTTTTTCTTGTAAATTATACGGATCCTTTTTCTGCGTGTGCATTATAAATGTATGCATGCGAAAACTATTGTCCGATTTAGTAAACATCTCATAATCAATTAATCTTCATCCTATCACCAACCACCAATAAATAACTAGGACATCAAATCAAAAGATTACTGAGAATTGCCCAAATAATTTGATAAAGATTTAATTTACTAAAGGATCTTGAGAGATTAACTTTATATATTTAATGCAGACGAAGACTGGACCAAAGGATTATGACTTCATCGTGATAGGAGCTGGCTCTGCTGGATGTGTTGTAGCGAATAGACTGACAGAAAAAGATGAATGGAATGTAAATATATCACAATTTTGAAATATTTTCCATTGAAATATTTTAATGGAAAAGATGTTGATTTATACATTTTTACCAGGTACTGCTACTCGAAGCGGGAGGAGAGGAACCAGTTGCTGCTGATATTCCTGGTTTTTTCCCCAAACTTACAAAAACAGCCATTGATTGGAATTATACAACCCAACCAAAAGAAGAAATTTGCTTGAACAAAGGCTGTGCACTGCCTCGTGGAAAAGTATAATTTTAAATTTGTACTCACAGTAAATCTGAAGGTATCAATTTCATCTGCAGCAGAATGATCCAAAAATGTAACAGTCTTTTGTTTCTTTATATTGATACAGATTTTCGTATCAATTGAATACCGTTGCAGCAAAAACGATACCTTCAGGTTTACTGTGCTACATTGCCGTGCAAAACAAGAGAGTGGTAACTACATTTTGGATTTGACCCCCGACTCACAATTGTTTCCAACATATTAAAATGGAAAACAATTGTCAATCAGGTGACAAATTCCAAATGTAGTTACCGCTTTCTCGTTTTGCACGACAGGATATGTGACTGGCTTCGAAGAAAGGGGTCTAGTGACTAAAGTTGAGTTTTCGAGAAAAACGCGTCGAAAGTTTGACAACACGTTTCCGTCATTCTATGCTTGTTTAGTTCGATATGCTAAGCTACAGTTACCCTCTAGCCCTGTTAGTGCATACAAATGTGTTAATGATGACTTGATCATCCCATATCTATATTTTGGCGAAAAAGTAGTTTCGTTCAACACTTTCTAACTTCACGAAATTTCGATTAATCGATCTCGGACAAATTACATGTAAAAATATAAAATTTCAGCCTACTGAAACCGACAAAACCTCAAAATCGATTTTTTAGCCTCTAGACTCTTTCTTCGGAGCCGGTCACAAATATAGTCTAAAATTATTATCGACCTCAAGTGATTTGAAATTCATAAATACGATCAAGCATCAAAAGGAATTGTAATTTAAGTTTTAATTTGATTTCAAGGTAATGGGTGGTTCAAGTACAATAAATGGCATGGTGTACATCAGAGGTAATAAAGAGGATTACAATAATTGGGCAAAACTGGGAAATCTTGGATGGAGCTATGATGAAATTTTACCTTATTTCAAGAAGTCAGAGGACAACAAAGATCCAGAGGTAAATTACCAAATAATTAAAAAAATTATATTCATCTCGGATCAAATATTAAAGAATTAACATTTTTCAGACCGTTAAAAAGAACCCGGGCTATCATGCAACTAAAGGATATCTCTCAGTATCAAATTATCCGTTTCTCTCTCCTTCAGCAGTAGAAATAGAAGAAGCTTTCGCCGAGCTTGGATATCCAACCATAGATGTTAATGCTGCAAGTCAATTGGGAATAGCTAACTCACAAATGACTACAGAGGATGGAGTTCGTAAAAGTGCCAATGCGGCATATATTCGTCCAATTAGAGGAAAACGGCCCAACTTGATTGTCAAGAATCAGGTCTACGTAACCAAAATTTTGATAGATCCGATTACGAAAAAAGCTACTGGTGTTGAATATAAATCTACACGCACTGGCATTACTGAGGTAGTTACAGCGAAGAAAGAAGTAATTGTTTCAGCAGGTGCTATAAACTCACCAAAGTTACTGATGGTTTCGGGTGTGGGACCAGCTGACGAACTTAAAAAACATAACATCAAAGTCATTCAGACCTTATCAGTTGGTCACAATTTTCACGATCATTTTGCTCTTAATGTTGTCTCTGGAATAAAGAAAACTGTGACTTCAGATGATAAAGTTGAGGAATGTAAAGAAAAAGTAGGGAACTTTAGTTATTATGCAAGAACACAAAAAGGAACTTTCACCGGAATCTCCACAGCATTTCTTGTTGCCTTTGTTCGTACAGAGTATGAAGAAAATAAAAAAATCCCGGATATAAGTTTGATGAGTTTGTCAGGTGAAAATAAATTCTCTTTTAGGGTAGTATTGCTCGCTCCGAAGAGTAGAGGATTAATCACGCTTAATGCTACGGATCCAGTCTGGGGGGCACCTTTGATAATTCCCGGATATTTAACTGCCGAACCGGATCTAAAACGTGTCATTCAGGGTATTCGAATTGCGGTTAGTGTATTAAACACCAAGACTATGAAAAAGTATAAATTCGAACTTGATGATACCCCTTTGCCTGCTTGCAATAAACTTAAATTCAACACAGATGAATATTGGACATGTGTGGTGAGACAATTGGGTGAAGCATCTCATCATCTTGTTGGAACTTGCAAAATGGGTCCTAAAGAAGATTCAGAAGCTGTTGTTGATCCAAGATTACGAGTTCATGGAATTAAAGGATTGAGAGTTATTGATGCATCTGTCATGACAGTTGTCACGAGAGGAAATACGTATGCACCAACTATGATGATTGCTGAAAAAGGTAGTGACATGATTAAAGAAGATTGGTTCGGAAAAATGATAAAAGTGAACGAAGGAAAAGGCCCAGGCTAAAAGTTTATAGATACGGCGTAAAGTGTGCTAAAAACACCCTTTTTTGGACAAAAGTCGCTCGTCAGTTCAATTTTCAACGGATTTGGATGTATTTTTTTTATAACGGTAACGTTTCCAGGTATAATGTGTAACTGCTAATTTTTTATTGTTCTCAAAGCCGCTTTTTTCTTTAATAACAAGTGAAATTTGTTTTTTTATATATAACTTTTCAAGTGTGCCACTGCTCTAAAGATTCTCGATTTTAATAAAACATGCCTTAAATCAGTGTAAGAACTATGCAGAAATAAATTATCATGTATTGGAGTAAAAAAAATGGTTTTTAATGTTATAAAAATCATTAATAAACAAATGTAATTTTTTCGTAATTTGTGATGATCAATTGTTGAAATTCAGAGTTCCTGCTTGAAGTATGAGAGAAATTAGTGTACGATTACAATTAGTTAAAAATAGTTGCTCTTTTGCAATTATTCAAGCAATTTTTGTAAACAAATACACAGTTTGACAATATCTGAATGAGTAGGCTCAATTTTTTTCGCAGAATAAACTGAAAATGTCTTTTCAATGGCTCCTTGTCTTCATATTTTGTAATTTGACAAAAGTTTTCATTTATTTAAACAATTCTTTTAAGCAAATTCCGATGTTTACCATTCTTCCATGAATAGGCTCAATTTTTTACGGAATCGACTATAAGTGTCTTACCAGTGACTTCTTGCTGCCATATTTTCTAATTAACAATAACTGTTAATTACTTAAACAATTTCTATGAACAAACGCACTTTTTGATCATTATTCTATGAATGATCTCATTTTTTTAGGAATCAACTAAAAATGTCTTACCAATTACTTCTTGTTGTCATATTTTTTCAACTGAAAGCAAATTGTAATTACTTGAACAATTCTTATAAACAAATACCTATTTTCACCTTTTTTTCATGAATAAGCTCAATTTTTTTACGGAATTGACTTAAATGTCTCCCCAGTGACTTTTCCCTGCCATATTTTTCAAATTATATTTAAACAATATCTATACACAAATGCGTATTTCGATCTTTTTTCCATGACTGGTCTCATTTTTTTAAGAATCGACTAAAAATGCCTTGTGAATTATATGACACATTTTTGGTAGAAATTTGATTTTTTTTAGTTAAAAATTGAACTATCTTGTTGAAAATTTGTCTTTTTAAATTAACAATTCAACTATTTGGTTGAAAATTGATATTTTTCATTTAAAATTTATCTCTTTTAATTGGAAATTCATTTAATTGGTAGAAAAGTCGTCTTTTTGGTAGGAAGTTAATCTTCTTAGTTGAAATTTCATCTCCTTTGGCTAAAAATGCAACTGTTTAGTTAATAAACAATCTGTTTTGGTTGGAGATTTTGGTTGAAAATCTAACTATTTTGTTAAAATTTCGTCTTTTTTAGTTGAATTCAACTGGTTGAAAATTACTTTTTTCTTTGTTGAAAAGTAATTTTTCAATCCGAATATTTAGGTATTCCATTTTTGTTTCAAAACTTATGTTTTTAAATAGAAAAATCAACTATTTGGTTGAAAATTCATGTATTTGGTTGAAAATTCATCTTTTGGTAGAAAATTAATCTTCTTGCTTGAAAACTCATCTTTGTAGGTAAAAAATTGAGCTATTTGGTTAAGAATTCAACTATTTTGTTGGAAGTTTAATTATATTGTTGAAAATTGCACTATTTTGTCAAACTCATCTTCTTTGGTCTAAAATTTGACTGTTTTGTTGAAAATTCGTCCTTTTGGATTGGAAATTAATTTTTTTGATGGTAGAAAGTCATCTTTCTTGGTTGAAAATTCAACTGCCTTCCAAAATATTCGTCTTTTTGGCTTGAAGATTCACCAATTTGTTTGAAAATGCAACTGTTTTTAGTTGAATTTCAATCTTTTTTGTTTGAGAATTCAACCATTTGTTTGAAAATTTATCTTTGTAGGTTGAAAATTCGACAATTTTGTTAAAAAGTAATCTTTTATATTGGAAAATTAGAATGTCTTGTTGAAAATTTGTCTTTTTGGATAGAAAATTCGTCCCTTTTGGTTGAAAATTCACTTTTTTTGATAGAAAAGTTCTTGGTTGAAAATTCAACTGTCTTCTAAAAAATTCGTCTTTTTTGGTTGAAAATTGAACTGTTTTCTAAAAAATTCGTCTTTTTCGTTTGAAGGATCAACTATTTGTTTAAAAATGCAACTGTTTTTGCTTGAAGTTTAACCTTTTTTGTTTGAAAATTCATCTTTGTAGGTTGAAAATTCAACTATTTGGTTATAAATTCAACTGTCTGATCTAAAATTAATTTTTTTATGCATTGAAAGTTCAACTATTTGGTTGCAAATTCATCTTTTTTGGTAGAAAAGTTCTTGGTTGAAAATTCATCAATTCACTTCAACCAATTGGTTGAAAAATCATCTTGGTAACTTGAAAATTCGACGATTTTGTTAAAAAGTAATCTCTTTTTACAAAATTCTACTATTCTGTTGAAAATTCATTTTTTTTTTTATAGAAAACTCGTCCCTTTTGGTTGAAAATTCATCTTTTTTTGTGGGAAAGTTCTTGGATTAAAGTGCAACTTTGCAGGTTAAAAATGAACTTTTTTGTTGAAAATTCAACTGTCTTCGAA
Source organism: Melikaiella ostensackeni (assembly GCA_032362435.1). Taxonomy (NCBI): domain Eukaryota; kingdom Metazoa; phylum Arthropoda; class Insecta; order Hymenoptera; family Cynipidae; genus Melikaiella; species Melikaiella ostensackeni. The sequence continues at coordinate 13,245,600 of JAUMHM010000048.1, forward strand.
AACATTCGTCTTTTTTTCTTGCGAATTTAACTATTAATTTGATTGAAAGTTTAACTAAGTTGAAAATTGGTCTCTTTTACAAAAACATGTTTCATGAGATTATTAAGGTTCCTGATCTTCAAAGTAAAGAAAAATTGGTTTTTGTTTCTAAAATTGAAAATTTGGTAACAAATTTTCAAAATTTTTTTGGCAACCTATTCTAAAAGTTTTTTTAGGTCAAAAAGAACAAATATACCGAGTTTCATGCCTTCTTAACAATTTAAGCCTATGTTAAGTGTACCGCACTGACTATTAATTAATTATTTTAGAGGAGACTGAAATGCTTATAGAAAACTAACATTCAGAATTGTGGCATTTGGTTTTCAAAATAGAATTTTTTCTGCATATTAGCTTCCTTTGTTTTTTTTTTTTAAATAAAGGAAGATACCACATTTTTCTTTAATATCTGTACTCAAAAACGTTTATTCTTATTTTTTAAAAATTGTAAATGATTGGAAGATAATTAAATGAAAAATTATAAAACAATTATTATTGTTTTTTAACTAATCTTTTTATAAATAAAGTTACACATAGAAATTATTTTGAATCTAATTTATAAGTGTAACACTTCAAAATAATTAATGTTTTAAGTATCCCTGGAACTTTCATGTCTGATTCAAATTATTTGTTTAATTTGCATAATTATTGTTAAAAATGGTTTAAAAACAAAGAAAACGTATGTTAAAAAACTGCGGATGTTTTATTAACGCTTACGAATGTGCAACTCTGTAAAATTTGTAGATTTTAGTTTATTTTTTGCTCTTATCCCCGTAATGACGGACAACCTGTAATCGATGGCACACTACCAAGTAAAATTAAAAATATTTCTCCACGCACATGTTTGCAAATTGAAAAATAGTAGAATTAATAGCAAAAGGCTTAAAGATAATTTTGGCATGTAATAACTTTGTGTGCATTTTTATATTGAAGCATGTGCAATTGTGCATTAGTGAAGAAAAGTAAAAATTTATGCTTAAAACTTATCATGAAGAGCATTACTATATTACTTATAGGCACAAAATTAAATAGTTTATTACAAAAGTGCTCCCTTACAGGCTATAATTTGTTAAAAGAAAATAATTGTGTAATTGTTCAAAATTTTTAAGAACGTTTATATGTTCATCCTAAGCCGTATACTTTGTATATTTTTTATATTCTTAAATAACAATTAAATTACATTTAGAGAATTTCTATCCTGGAGGAGCAATTTTCGGAGAGATTAAAATCGGAACTTTACGGTTGGAAGTGGAATTTAATCTTCTTGATCTAATGATCAGAGTTGGTACTTTGGAAGGAAGGAAATGAAATGAGAACTTGGTAATGAAATCGGATTAGAACTATAAATAAGGATACAAGAAGCTCCATTTCCCGAAGAAGGAAGAGGGATTTTTAATAATGCTGGTTTCGAAAAAAAGGATTTCGAAAATGTGAAAAAAGAAAATTAAATTCGAATAATTAGGTTTCTAGTTTCATTAATTCAGTTAATAAGTATCACACTAGGAAGAGAAAGGGATGAATCAGCGTCTTTTTGAATACCTGTATCAAAGGAGCGTTTAGTAAAAAAAAGCGAATTAAATTCTTATATCTCATTTTTTTCAAATCTAGAGCAATTAAGTTTCAATTAATTTCATTCGATTTCTAAAGTAATTTGTTCTGTTTTGGAAGTAAATTAGTGCAACCAATTACCGGAATTATGGCGGTTCATTTATAGTTCATCAACTATAGTTCAATTTTAGATGAAAAAGGGGATGAAGAGGTGACTTCATTTATAATTGAAAACTTTTTATTAATAAAAATACATTAGAAAAAAATTCGAAAAGATGGAAGATTGAAAAATAGATAAACAACAGAATTGAAATATGATCATGTTTGAATTTGTTTGAATGTATTTTTCTAAGTATGTGAGCTAGAAAAAAATAATTTGAAGAACACAAAAATGACTATTTGAAAAACTTACAGTGCAAAAAAAAAAGAAAAATTAAAAAAAAATTTATTCACGAAAGTAACAATATTATGAAGATAAATTTTTTTCAAATACATTTGCTAATATGTAAAACCAAGCCATTATAATAATCAGTTCCACATTAATTATACTTTATTAGAGGGTCTTAATAAGCTACATTTTTGCATTTTATCTTCAATTCTCTTTTTCTATTAGAAATTTTATTATTTTTTTGAAAATTAATTTTTTTGTTGAAAATTCATATTTACAGATTAAAAGTTTAACTGTTTTGTAAAAAATACGCCTTTTTGGCCTGAAAATTCAACAATTCGGTTGACAATTTTTTTCCTTCCTTGAATAAAAATCTTTCTTGGTTTAGGAAATATTTGAAATTGGTATCATCAAAAAGAATTTCTTTCAAAACGCCTTGTTTTCTATAATACCTTAAATTTCTGTTTATGGTTTTCAAGAAATGAATCGTTAATTTGTAAAAAAGGTGAAAATTGGGTCCAAATTCTCGATTTCAGGTGTTTTAGAGGAAATTTCAAATTTAAAAGGGGAAAAGGGAATTAGGTAAGAAAAGGGGATGGACTGTGAAACCTGAAATTATTATTGAAGTGACTCTTAGTTAATAATTTAATCAAATTATAGAATGCGGTGGCTTGTAATGGCAACAGATGTATTCATTACCTGATGATCGTAAAATATGATTTTTTTATTTTTTACTTTACGGACCAACGACTTGTTAATTTAACCGGCGTGACCCACGCAATAGGAATCACCAGCCGTAAAATTGAAGTTTTACGCAAAACTATACTCATCATTTTTTGGCCGCGTCATTGATTGCTCGTCGTTTGTCGTTTACACCTGCTATTAAGTCTATAAAACTAATCTAAAGCCAGTGGAACTTTTGCCGGCACTTATATGATTTTTCGTTTTTTGGAACACCGTTTTTTACTTAGAAATGAAGTTACTCAGGGACGTGCAAAAAATTTAATTTGCATAAATTTTCAAATATAAAAAAATACTACCAAAAATAGCGCGCTACGTGCGCTTATAACAAGTTTCTTATTTCAACTCTTTAATCAGATATCAAATCGTAATATATGTTTAAATTTAAAGTATTACAAAATATAATTAATAATAATTATAGATTAAAATAAATATTAAAATAGATACATCGGCTTTCATAAAATTTTAATTTTAGTTTTAATCGGCAAAACTGTTAAATTTTGTGTATTTATAGTTTGAAATCATGAAATTTTGAACATCTTTTTGGAATAGGTCTATCTTGATGATTTGCATTTTAAGATTCTTCAATGTTGAATGTGTATAATCCAAAATGATGTAATTTTGAATATTTTTAAAATAATTTAATTAACAATTAAGAACTCTTGAATTTTTGAGATTTATAAATAAAAATTCTTAAATTTTACTGATTTTGAAGACCAAAGTCAAGTCAATTTCATTTGCCTGAATTCTCAAATATAAAGAAATACTAGCAAAAATAGCGCGCTACGCGTGCTTAAAACTCATTTCTTATATTAACTGTTCAATCAGAGATCAAATTATAATATATGCTTGAATTTTAAGTGTTATAAAATATAATTAATGAGAATCATAAGTTAAAATAAGTATTAAAACAGATACATCGGCTTTTATACAATTTTAATTTTATTTTTAATCGGCAAACTGTTTAATTTTGAACATTTACATTTTAAAATCATGCGATTTTGAACATCTTTTTTAAATAGGTCTATGTGGAAGATTTGCATTTTAAGATTCTTCAATGTTGAATGTGTATAAATCAAAATGATTTAATTTTGAATGTTATTTTTAAATTCAATTAACAAATGAAAAGTATTGAATTTTTAAGATATATAAATCAAAATTCTTAAACGGAAGACTCTTCAATATTTGATGAATACAATAGAAAATGATGAAATTTTGAATGCTTTTTTTTTTGAAAAGATCAATTCTGAAAATTTAAAATAAAAAATTATCCAATTTTAAAGATTTGCAATTTGAAATTCTTCAATTGTGAATCGAAACAACTTCAAGTGGAAACAGAATTTTTCAGGATGTCAAATGGACGTATATGGCGGACATTTATTTCAAAAAATTATTGGATTTACTCGCAATGTGGTATCTGGGAACATTTCATTAAAAATCGATGTTTCATGACAAAGAATTTAAACTTTGGATTGTTCAAACAATTTTTGTATAAAGAATTTGTTTAAGAATGAGAGTAACAAAAAAAAAAGAATAGCACCACTCGATTGTACGGAAAAAATTTCATAGAGGCCATGTGTTAGACAATTTTTTTTCAACCCTGATAGTTATGTAGTATAAATAAACGATTTCATCGCATTACACCTGTTTACGCATTCAATTATACTACATAACAAATAGGGTCGAGAAAAAAATTATCTAACACATAGGCTGTACGTAATTTCTCGCGTAGAATCGAATGGTGTTATTAGTTCTTCCGTAATTCACATTTTTAAACAAATTGCTTAAACAAAAATTGTTTGAACAACCAAAGTTTTAAATTAGGTTTCATGAAAACTCATCTTTTAATGAAATGTTCTCATTTCAACATTAACATTTCTACTATGTCAATTGTCAACTGTTCTACCCGTGGGAGTTAATAGGTTTAAAAATTGTTTATAACTTCATAAGTTGTTTGTAAATTTTCAATTTATGACCACTCTTCGTAACCAATACCATTCTAATAATAAATTACAAAAGTTTTAAGACAAAATAGTTTTTTTCTACAACAAACTGATATATTAAAGAATTTGTGTAAATAAATTGTTTATAACAGTTAACTTGCACATTAAATTACTTATTCATGATGTTAAGTATATTTGCATTAATTATAACCAATAGCGAGTTTATTCAGGCAATTTTCTTCTAGATAAAGAATCATATTCGTAAAATTTCTAATTTTGTCACTATATAGAGTAATGCCAAGATGAATGTTTATGAGGGCATTTTTTATTTACTTTTTTTTATATTTAAGTAATTTCATTAACACAAATATGCATACTACAGCTATAAGAATAATCTCTTACCAGATTCAAACAAAATATTTATCCAAATTATAGTTGAATAGTACTGTAACTGCAAACAAAAAAAAATTTCTTAGTCGCAGCGAAAAAGGCTTCGGAGATGACCAAGTGCATACATTTTTTAATGTTATAAACAACGCGATTGAGTGAAACAATTTTCATATAAAATATTTCAATATACAAACACTCTTTATGATGTATCATTGTCATAATATTTCAAATTATTTTATTGTTTTCTAGAAAAAGAGGCTTCGGAGATGAATCGGAATTTTTACTCGTGAGAAAATAATGATTTCAATTATGCATTACAAAAAATCATCTTCAAATATATATAAACTAATATGGGTTAAAAATTAATATAGAGGTCCAAACTTCAATTTTATGGATAACAAAGCTTTATTTACATACTTTTAAGCATGTTGAATTGTTGTTCTATAAAAAACGAGGCTTCGGAGATGAATCGGAATTTTTACTCGCGAGAAAATAATGATTTCAATTATGCATTACAAACAATCATCTTCAAATATATATAAACTAATATGGGTTAAAAATCAATATAGAGGTCTAAAATTTAATTTTATGGACAAAATATAGCTTTATTTACATACTTTTAAGCATGTCAAAACAAGATAATGCAATGTTATTCTATTTTCAGGAAAACCCGATGGCAAAGTTCTAAAGCTTTTATTGTTAAGTAGGGTTTGTGATGGAAATTTATTAAGTACCTACAATTTCAGCTTAAACATTGTAGTTTCAAGGCATACTGCTTAGAAAATTAAAAATCGAGGACATTCTATTAAAAAACGCCGCGAATGATAAAAATCATGTTAGAGACATGGCAAAAAGGCTTCGGATATGAACATACATTCAACTTATGGAAACCGGTAACAAAATTTTTCTGTTATTACTTACGGGAAAAATTACCACTAGGCAAATTGTAAACAATCTAAAAATAAAATAGAGATAATTAATAGCAATGGTTATTTTGGTACATATTTCATTTGACTTTAGTTTTTATTCAGAATGTTTGACGTGAGGAGATACGTTTTAGGTCTTACGGTCTTCAAGTAAAATACAAAACGAAACTACTTAAAAAATTCGTTTATTACTGGTTTCCTCTTATGTTAAAAAGTTACCTGTTAATGGTATCGTTGCCAGCATTGAAAGTTGTATGAAAAATGTAAAACAGAACAATCATAAATTAAATATTCGTAAAACAGTTCATCAATTTATCTCCAATGATAATCGAATTAATAATCTTGAGAATCTCCAAAAATCTATTAAACTTGTTGAGAATTTCCAAAAAGAAAATAAAAATTTCGTTTTTAAAAATGTTGATAAAGGCAACAAAACAGTAGCAGTGGATAGACATAATTACAATAAAACTGTTGAAGATATTTAGTTTAGTTTCAGTGGACGTTGTTTCAATCTTTGATAACATTCCATTAGATCTTGCGTTGGATTGTGTTGAGAAAAAATTAATTTTAAATCATAATCTAATTAAAATTACGAAATTTGAATTTTTAATAGCAACTAGGACTGTTTTTAACAAAATGATTTTCTCTTTTGATGGAAAATACTACAAACAATTAAGTGGTTGTCCTATGGGTTCTCCATTGTCTCCTATAGTTTCAAATTTGGTTTTAGAAGATGTAGAAAAAATAGCTTTAGAAAAGTTAAATTTTATGTCTATTTTATATCAATGGTAGATAGATGATATTTTAGCTATTGTTCCTACTGATGAAATTTATGTTTCCATAAATGCTTTTAATAGTATAGAAAATTCCATACAGTTTACATTTTGAACTTGAACATAATAATTCAATAAATTACCTTGACTTACGGATTATGAAAACACCTGAAGGTGATTTAATTACCAATTGATATAAAAACCCCTTCGTGGTCTGGTATATATCTTAATTAGATTTTTTACCATTTGTTTTGTCAAAAGATTGGTCTAATCAAAGGATTAATTGATAGGTGCTTAAAGTTGAGTGATATTAAATTTAGAAAAGAGAATTTGGATCAGTTAAAAATTACATTGGTTGAGAATAATTATTCGCTTCCTTTGATTAAAAGTATTATTAGAGAAAGAATTCATGAAATCTATAATAATTCCACTAGGAAGAATAACTGGATTGACACTTACAAAAAATCAGGTCTTAAAGTCATGTTACCTTATGTTCAAGTACTTTCTGAACGGTTGAGGAGATCTTTAAAAAAACTGAATATAAGTGTTTATTTTAATAATAAAAGCACTTTTAGTAGATTTTTACTTAACAAAAAGGATAATTAATAAAATAAATATAATAATATAATATAATATAATATAATATAATATAATATAATATAATATAATGAATAAATAATAAAATAAATAAAGAAAATTTGTCTAGAATAGTATATTTTATCAAATGTAAATGTTGTGAAAAAGTTTATATTGGTGAAACAGGCAGGAGACTAAAAACTAGAGTTGCTCAACACAAAGGAGATTGTAGAGTTGGTAATTTGAATACAGGTTTATCACAGCACTGTTGGAATTTCAGCCATTTCTTTTATTTTTTATTTTTCTTTTTCTTTTTATTTTATAATAATATTAAAATTTTGTCTACAAAAAAAAATACTTACAAAAGACGCATTATTGAATCCATTTTTATAAACAAGCATCATAATACTTCTATTAATCTGCAGACAGAAATCTTGGATGTAAACAAAATTTATCTAACTATTATCAAATAATCTTCAATTAAATCAAATCCAGTTGCTTTGGCGCGCTTTCCTCATTTGTGGTTCCTTTAGAATTCGCCTCTACCCTTATATATAAAACCGCCTTATTGTATTTCATTTTTCTGTTTAGTCATGTTTGTCGTTGTCTCAAAACATCGTAAAGTGACATTTTCGTTTGTTATTTAATTATGTAGTTTCGCCTTGAAAAAACCTCTTCAATTTTCATGAGGCTTTTTTCTCTGGACGTTATTTTATATAACGGGTTTTTAAAATTGGAGTCTGTAATAATTTTATAGAAATTTGACCTAATCGTTAATATCTATTGACTCCAATAGTAAAAAGTTTTTATTCTTTTAATTCTTTCAAAATATACAGCATTCTTATTATTATGGTATATATTATTTTATCATATTTATTCAGCTTTTTTGAAAAAGGCTCGCAGTGTCAGGCCGAAATGTTAGAATTAATAAACGAACTTCTAAAGTAGTTTCGTTTTGTATTTTACTTAAAAACCGTAAGACCTAAAAAATACTTAAATAAAAATAAATAACCTAAATAAGAATAAAAAAGAAAGAATTGATTTAATTTTCATGAAGTCTGATAATTAAGAATGCTTGCCTATTGGAAAATCATTCTCAACCAAGGAATGAATATGTACCAAAATAACAATTGCTATTAATTAATTATCTCTTTCATTTTTAGGTAATAATGGTTTACTAATCTAAAATAATAATATATAATAATTATTTGCACCTGTTGTTTTCCTATAAATTACTCCTGATAAGGAAGTCTAAATTGGCTTCGAAACATGTTGGTCCCCAGAAGTATAAAAAATAAAAAAAGACGGAGAAAAGAAAGAGTGAGAGGTTGGTTCGGTTAACTCTTCCTTTTTATACCTTTTTTTTATTCTTATTGTACATTTATTGAAAATTTGTCTCTAATAAACCGTAAAAGCGGATAGTTTCGAAGTCTATTTTTGATTCGTGAACTTTTTGGGTGTTCTTTTTGAGTACACAAAAAATGTTCGTAAGAAAGTAGATTTCTTTTAATTAAGGTATTCATGATTAACTCAATTCACCAAAAGATATCTATTTATATTTAAAAATAGTATATAAATTTGAGGAAGTTAGCAATTTTTAGAAATATGTTATTGTTTTGGATAATTACCTTTTTCTATTTTAAACAATGGAATAGTCTGAATAAACTGGTTCTAAATCAATCTATATTTAGGATTTGTCACCTGATTCGCAACTGTTTTCCATTTAGATATACTGGAAAAAAATGTGAATCTGGGGGCCAAATCCCAAATGCAGTTACCGCTTTCTTGTTTGGCACGGGAGTATAGTTGATTCTCATTCTCGAATGAATACTCCCTCGTTATGTAACCCTACCAAGGTTGAATTTCAAGAACAAGATATACCTTTCAGTCCATTTTTTCTGAATCTTTAATCTCCTCCTAAATGAATTGTGTTTACTTTTCTATTTTTGGCAGGAACTATTAAATGCTCCCGAAGAAAGTCATTATAAATGGACTCACTACTGAAACAAAATGCCGCTCACTTTATTCCATTAAGGCGGTTCTTGGGACCACGCCGACTTGACCCTCGAGGGTAGCATATCGACAGGAAGAGGACTCAGTAGTGACGATGCCATAGAAAATATCCGTCCAAATTACCACCCGTCGAATTAGGGCTTAGAATATTGCCCTACTCACTTTCATCCTCTCGGGGACTGGACTCTCCCCTACCCATCCCCCTCGCTCTCTCAGCCGCTAAGGGTGAGCCAAAATTAGGGGCACCCGGCAAGGGCGGGGTCCGAACAAAGGACCCATTCCTCTCAACCAACCCCTGGGTGGAGTTTGGATCCCTTATATATTTTCGAATCGGTACCCCTCGTCTTCAGAACTTGGTCTAGCTTTGAGCTACGAGGACCTACTAGTTGTCTTCTCTCCGGAGAAGTTTCTTTCCTATCTTGAAAAGTTTGCAATCTTTCTTTAACTGTGTTGAATAATTTTGGAAATTATTTCTGAGAACTGTGGATTATCGTGACTGTGATTGTGAATTTTATTTATAAGACTATCGTGAAAAGTGAAGAAGTAGTTGATTCAAGGAAGATATTGAGAAGAAGATCAAGATGTCACGAAGCTTCCTGGTGGATTCGCTCATCGGAAATAATTCGCCGCCAAGTTATCCTTTGCCTTATTATGGAGGGAATCAGTTGCCAAATTATATGTTCAATTTATTTAATTTGGGTCTTGGATATCATCCGGTGAGGCCTGTTCCGAGACCACCAACTTTGCCGGTTGTTCCTGTGCAACTATGTGGTCCTCAAAGTATGGTTGGACTTCCAATGCATGGACAGAGCCCTCCTTCGCCTTTGAATAATTCTACAAGCAGATTATCTGGTAATTATTTTTTTTTATTTCTGAAATTGTGGATTATTTTATTTTGAGTTTGTGTATTTACGAGAAAAGTTTAATTATTGAATGGGAGAGATACTTTTTGAAATCCAGGATTCATTATTAGGATTTAAGGATTTAAATAACAGAGTCAACTGTTAAGATATGTTTCAGTCCCAAAGTTTTATTCGTTTCCTCATTTTCAAGTTCTTTCGAGAAATTCAGTATTTATAACCCTTGTTTTTCAGTTTTAGAAACTTTTAGTTTTATCCTGAAGTTTAGAACTTTCAATCACCGTGAGCCGAGCCGTAAACTGAGGCTAACCGGTGTATGTAGGGAAAAGCGCCACACACTTGATTCTGCATTTCTGAATGCGATATTTTCTTCATCTAGTTAAAAAATATAGGTGCTTGCAACTAACAATGGTAAAAATTCAATTGCAAAACCTAGGATAAGCAATATCGCGTTTTAAATACAGAATTAAGAGTGCACGCAATTCCCCACATATGTGCCGCTTAGCCCCAGTTCACGGTAATCTGAATTTTTGCAATGCATCTCCAATTTCCAGAATAAATACAATGATTCCATCAATTCATTCATAATTTGTAATTGTGGCCCACCAAATTTTTTGGTTAATTTGAGTCCCATCGTTCTACATTACTTGTTTCCAATATTCATTTTTACTTTATCTTTAACATGCATACCCTACAATATATTTTATTTTTTGAATATTTAGTCCAATTCTAGTTACAAATACAATAATTCTATAAATCTCTTATTTTTCGTTTAGTTTGTACTTCAGCCCTGTCAATATTTAAATTGCAATATTTTTCACATTTTTTCTAAATTTGAAAATTTAAATTTGGAAATTTCCATAATATTTAGCCCAATTTTAAATAGAAATATAATAATTCTATCCAAATGAAGAAATTTAGTTTAAATTGAATCTTTAAATTCCTCTTTAACGTTCAAAATTTATCTTTAATGTTAAAAATTGTTAGAAATTAAAACAAATTTAAACTTTAAGAATCAAAAACGGCCAAATTTTGAGAAGCACATATCGGCAAATATCTTCATACGAAATTAAAACTTAATCCAAATAATGAAAGAGGAAAGAGAAAGAGGTCCAATATCTAAATCCTATATCTTCTTTTTCTTCAATCAGATAAATATTTGTCTTGTATTAAGGAAACCGTTTCTTCAGCATAGATTTTTTTTCATTTGACCAAAAATAACCTGAAAATGAAGAAAATCATTTTGAGTTAAAGAAAAATTTCCATTCGAATAAAAACTATTTCATTGAATCAAAAGAAATTTCTTTGAATCAAAGAAATTTTTCATTGACTGAGAACCAATCAATATTTTCTAATATTCAATATTCTTTTAAAAAGAAATTTTCTTTGAATCAAAAAAGAAAGAAAAAGAAGTCCAATATTTAAATCTCCTTTTGCTTTTTCCTTTTTCCACTCAGAAAAATACTTGTCTTGAATTAAAGAAACTGTTTCTTTAACATAATTTTGTTTCATTTAACCATAAATAACTTCAGAATGAAGAAAATGATGTTAAATTAAATTGATATTTAAATTAAGAGAAATTAAATAAATAAAGAGAAATCAAATTAAATTAAGATTAAATTGATGTTTAAATTAGAACTTTTATTGGAACGAAAAACTTTTCTTTGGCTGAGAATCAAAGAAATTCTCTTTGAATCAAAAGAGAAAGAAAAAGGAGTGTCCAATATCCAATCCCCTTTCTTCTTTTCTTTTTTTTTCATTGAGAAAAATATTTGTCTTGAATTAAAGAAACCGTTTCTCTAACATAATTTTGTTTCATTTAGCCAATAATAATTTAAAAATAAAGAAAATCATTTTAAATGAAAGAAAAATTTTAATTAAAACAAAAAATTATTTCTTTGATTGAGAGCCAATTAATATTTTTCTTTGATTCAAAGAAATTTTCTTTGAATTGAAAATCCCTTTTTCTGAGTGTTCGCCTTTCCTTACTTCTATCTTTTTTAATCTTTCAACAAAATTAAAAAAAAGATGGTTAACGTATCAGAAACCATGAGGTAACCGAACTGGCCGAAAATATGGGAGGACATTTTGATTTTCTCATGCGTTCTGATATGCTAACAATTTTTTTTAATCTTCAATTTTTATTATCTTGAAATGTGCGTTTGATAAACACCAAAATGTTGGTAAATTTGTTGTAAATATTTTTTCTTGTTGAATTTTTGTCCTCAGAATAATTCCATCCACCTTCAATTTGTAATTAAATTTGGACCACAACCCCGTCAATTGTTCCAACTATGTACCGTGAACCGGAGCTAAGCGGCGCACACTTAATCCTGTATTTAAAACGCGATAATGCTTCTTCTACGTTTCTCAACTGAAGTTTTACAATTGTTAGTTGCAAGCCTTTCGATTTTTTATCTAGAAGAAGCAAATATAACATTCAGGAATGCAGAATCAAGGGTGCGCCGCTTTCCCCCACATACGTCGCTTAGCCCCGGCTTATGGTACTTTAGATTTTTTCCGATAGAAGAACTAAAGACAGATCAATCTAAAACTCGATTTTCATTTTTGTTACAGATTTATCAGCATGCAATACATCACCATCGCGTCACAGCAATTCGCCAACTCCTCCACCGAAATCACCCAACTCTATCAGCAACAGTTCGAAACGGATCAGAACCGCGTTCACCAGCACTCAGCTTCTCGAACTTGAGAGAGAATTTGCAGCCAATATGTATCTCTCCCGTTTGAGAAGAATCGAGATCGCAACCAACTTGCGCCTCTCAGAAAAGCAGGTTAAGATATGGTTCCAGAATCGCCGAGTCAAGTACAAGAAGGAGGACCTTCCTTCCGGCCAGAGCCAGAAATGTTGCTGCTTGAGGACCTGTGGGAAGAAGAAGGATGGCTGTGTCGAGGAGAATCGAAAATGTGAGAGTGCTGAATTGGAAATGCAGAAAAGGGAAGAAGAAGAAGATGAGGATGTCGATCCCAACGATGATGAAGAAGACGATGGTAGTGAATCTGGAAAGCAGGGAAAGCTGAAGGAGAGACGAACCTCAGAAAAGTCGATCGATGATTCCAAGAGCACCGGAAACGGGGATGGATCAGAGTTTCCGATGGGTCGTATTTCCTATGCCGAGGAGTTTCCTCTCACAAAATCTCCAACATCCGCAGGCATACAACTAGATGCGAAATCCAATTGGTTTCCTTATCGATATCCGACGGTAGTTACAAACTCCTTGAGACAAGTTGACGATTCAACCAGGGGTTGCAAGAGAGAGCTGGAATGTTTCCAAGATTCGACACCGCAAGATAAGAGGAAACGGAGAATCGACTCTCCTCCTTATTCCACTCTATTGATGCAAACAACCATCAGCAGTCCAGTTTTTAACACCTTGTCCTGCACCAAACACACGGTGGAGCATATTGTCAATTCTTAGATTTAAGTTTTTAGGAGGAGTTTTGTGGATAAGAGATTTCATTGTGTTTTTTATTTGATTACTACTGACAAGGAGAGGTCGCAGATGCGGGACGAAGATTCGACTGAAGCTTTACAGGGTGAAAGTAAATCAAAATCCAGTAGATGCGTGTTTTTTCTTGCGATCCAATGGCAGTGACGAGTTGAGCGGTCCACGCTCGGCAGTGGCGAGCTAAGTGCTCAAACGTGAATACTAAAACCTCGATATCCAGGAAACTAAGGCCCATTGGATGAAAAGAAAAAATACGTATTTAATGGATTTTGATGCACTTTAATCCTGTAATACCCGAGTCGAATCGGCGTCCCGCATCTCGCGATCACTCTTTGCGAGTATACTGATGCAAGTCACTTTTAGGTAGCGGTTGTTTATTATTGAAGCAGAAATTAGATTTGGAAAAAAAATGTGTAATAGGAAAGCAACGACTTTTACTAACCTTGAATTTAACATACGTTTTTTGCAGAAGATGAGATTTCATCACATTTATATTTTGAATATTGAAGAAACATTAGAATTAAAACTAAGAATGAGAGAAAAATGAATGCTCGTTAACTTTTATTAAGCGTGGCCTTTCACTGTACTAAATAATAATACCGAAATTAAGTAAATTGCAATTTATATTAATACCAAATATAGGATTGCTCAATGAAATTTTGTAAATATTGTATATTCTTTAATCTATAGATAAATGTAAATATTTTTGTATGAAGAGATCAGGAGGTATTTTTAAGAATAAAATGCAGATCGTTATTTGATAAATCGTTGTATTTATCATTTTTATAATATAATTTGTTCACAATTTCCTTCCACACAGTTGAAATTAAAATATTGTAATAATTTTTTTCAATTAGGATTTTGATGTTACTCAATAATCGTAGTTCTTGTAGTTTTAATAATCAGATTTTGAGATAAAGAAATATATAGATCTTGTACTGGAATTGTTGAAGTAAGAAAAAAGTATTTAATACGAGTAATTTTAGAATAGATTCCTTTTTTAGAAATAGAAAGTAAATCGTTAGAAATAAAATAAGAAGCCAGATAGAAATATCAATTGTCTAAATTGAGAATAAAATGGCATGTGTCATTTCTGAAGTAGTTTTTCATATTGAATGCGAATCTTACCTCCATTTTTCTGCCTACACGTCAGGTTTTAAAGATTTTTCTAGTCAATTTTTTTTAGTTACAAATCAGCTCACCATGATTGGTCCTAACCATGAATGTACTTAACCATGAAAGGTCTTTTTCTGTCTTGATGACCAAACTGTAGGAGGCTGGTGCCGTCCTCAGTATACAACACAAACCGAACATACCTTCTTTGGTTCTGACTTTGTTTTGATATTTTCCTTTAAATAACTGAAGTTTGGTGGGACTGAGGTTATGAATGGACACACCACCTTATGAAGATTTAGCTGCTTAGGTTGTGCATGATTTTATACTTATGGAAAACATTTATTTTAACATTAACATTTAAACGTTGGATATACGCTACCGGCGGCAATTATTTAGACTGAGAAAAATGCTATTGAATCAAAAGTACGCACTTTCGCGCTCGTTCAAAATCAGGTACTATTGATTCAAATTAATATACTATTGTATTATAGCATCACTGTTGAGCCGAAATCAATAATTATTATTTCATTTAATACAAATTTGAATCGAAAGTATCTGTTTTTCGAACAAGCGCGAAATTGCGTACTTTTCATTCAGTAGCATTTTTTTCTCAGTGTACACGCCTTTTGTTTGAGCTGTTGCTAAAGTGCCTTAATTTTTATGATACTGAAAATTTTTTTTTCTCATTAAAGCACGAAAGGTAATTTAATTCTACGTCTGATAAGCTCAAGTTGAAGGCAAAATGTCAATTTTATAAAAAGATATTGCAAGAAAACGTCAAATTTAGATGTTTTGGAAAGATCTAAATAACTCTCGAAATAATTTACGTTTTTAAAAGTTCTTGGGTTCATTTTGAAGGTGAGTCTCTATAGTATTTCGCTAAATTATTAACATATTTGAAAAAAATCCCTAGACTGAATCCATTTCAAATCAGGATTCAGGCAGGCAGTACAACTTCAAGTCACAAAATAATTCACCCCTTAAATATATGATTTTTCAAAGGAAATAAAAGGACACGTGTTTTACCGTTTTGAGAAAAAGATAATTTTCGCAATTTTATGAGTATTTGAAATTATAGGCGTTTAAAAAAAAAATACACATTTTTTTCTCCAACCCTCTATAACTTTTAACTTGATTGAGATATTTTAGTTTTCTTTCCTGACTCTGGTGAGGTTAACTGTACTCTATTGAAATCCGCTGGAAAACTAGAAAAAATATTGAAAATTAACTCGATGGCGGCGGTTTTTTCGGTAAATATTGAAAGTCGATTTTCTCAAAAATCCAATCTTTTTTTGCTAAAATCTTTTTGCGGAATTGGCACTCGAATGGAGAAGAAATCTTATAAGTTTCATGCGGGCCAAACTATTTTTCTGTCCCTGAGAATTTTTCGTGCGAAAAATTAAATTTTCGAATTTTTCTTACAAAAAATGACAGATTCGACAAAATACTAACAAAAAAGTTTGTTCATTTTAAAAACTTTCACAAAATATACCTCTTACTCTTTCATGATACATTATATTGTTCGCGAGAAAAATTAAAAAATTCAATTTTTCGAAAAAAAATTCTCGTGGCCACAAAAAAATTTGGCCTGAATGAAACTTACAGAATGTCTTCTTTATATAAGCACAAGTTTTTTAAAAATATTGGATAAAATTCCCGTAAGGTGAAGTCAAATTCAATAGAAAAACCCATTTTCTTTCTTTTATCAAAATTTTTTTTTTTTAATTCTTGTTCTTTTCAATACGACATTCAGTAAGTTTTGTGCAGGTCGAATCCTTTTTGCGGCCACAAAATTTTTTTTTCAAAAAATTGAATTTCTTAATTTTTTTTCGCGAACGATGCAAGATATCATGAAAGAGTAAGAGGTATTTTTTGCAGAAATTTTTTAAATAAGCAAAGTGTTCTCGTAGCATTTTGTCGAATCTGTCGTTGTTTGTTAGAAAAATTCGAAAATTAAGTTTTTCAACAAAAAAATTCTCTTGACCAAAAAAATAGTTTGGCCTGCATGGAACTTACAAGATTTCTTAGTGATTTGAGTACCATTTCAGCAAAGAAATTTGAACAAAAAAAAGGGTGGGGTTTTTGAGAAAATCGACTTTTATTATTTACCGAAAAATAACCGCCATTGCATTATTTTTTAAATATATTGTTAATTTTCCGGCAGATTCCGAAAGAGGACAATTAACCTCAGCAAATTCAGGACAGAAAACTTGAATATCTCAGGTAAAAAGTTATTAAGGTTTGAATGAAAAATTTGTATTTTTTTTTTAACAACCTTAAGATTTTAAATACTCATAACTTCGCGAAAATAATTTTTTTTCTCAAAACGGTGAAATACGTGTCGATTTATTTCCTTTGAAAAACAACATATTTGAGAGGCGAATGATTCTATGACTTGAAGCTGCACTGTCAGCCTGATTTGAAATGAATTCGGTCCCTAGATTCTAACCTAGGGTCAAATTTGGTGCAAAAAAGTCGCACAATTTCAAATAATGATTGTACTCACCACATGATTCAAAAAAATTCAAAATAATATTTTTTTTATAACGAAAATGGAGAATTTTTTTTATTAATATTGCTAAAATTTATTAAAATATGATAAATAATGACTTTAAAAAAATTTTGGCAAGTAATTAAAATTTTTGGAAATTTTGCGACTTTTTTCCGCCAAGTTTAGCCCTAGGGTAGAATCTAGGGAAATATTCTGAAAATATGTAATAACTATTCAAAAAAATACTATAAAGACCTGCCTTCAAAAAAAAAAAACTGAAGAACTTTTGAAAATGTTAATTATTTCGAGAGTTATTCCCATTTTTCGAAATAATCGAAAATTAAAGTTTTTTTGCAATATCCTTTTATAAAGCTGACTTTTGCCTTTAACTTAGGCTCATTAGCCGCAGAATTTTATTATCTTTCATGCTTTTATATGAGGGAAAAAATTTCGCGTTAATATTATATAAATTAAGGCACTTTAGCAACAGCTCAAAAAAAGGCGTGTAAATAATTTCCGCCGGTAGTGCATAAGGAAGTATAGACAGTTTTCTTTTTTATGCACATGATGTCGATTCATTTTTTAATGCTGAATTTCAAACCCACCTTACTTTTGCGATAGCTTAAAGGGTTCTCGAGATAATTGTCAAAAACTTTGAAAAAAAGGTTATACTATATAAAAAACGTTACATTCCGCCAAATACCTATTTTTTAAAAATGAATTAAGGGTCATTTTCTCTATTTTTCAATGCAAAAAATCTTTAAAAAAGTTGATGGTTCCAGCACTATAACAGTAAGATTCCAATAACCCTACCAGGTTTTAATTACTAATTTAATTTTCATCTCAGCCCAATCCATCTTAAATTTTTTGTAATTTTCACTTCTTGTTAAAGTTTGACATTTGAGAATATCTTGTAATGATTTCTTTCCATTTTTATGTTCATTTAACATACAAATTAGGTTGGTCCAAAAATCGTAAATTTTGAAAAATGCAATGTGCACTTCGAAATTCTTGTTTCTTTCTGAAAAAAAAAGAAATCGAAGGTTGAACTCTAAATATCTTCGTTGCTTTCGTGCTTAAAAAAATGTTTAAGACAATATTAGCCTATTTCATGATAAATTTTAATAGTATTGTGTAATTTTAAAGAAATAAATTTTTAGAGACATATTTTACATGATTTACTTTTTCTTCTAATAATTGAGAATTCTAGTGTACCTAGACTTGTAGATATTTTCGATATGAACTCATGGATACAATATAAATCGTTTTTATGTTTATTTATTACTTTTTTATTTATCGTTAAGTAAAAATAAAAATATAATTGAAGCCATTTATGAGTGATTGTTAAAAAGTTGACCATTTTAGACAATGAGATTTACGAAAACAAAAAAAAATTCCAAACCGCCTAAAATATTTTTTTTTTTAAATTAAGGGTAAACCAAGAGAGTATAGAAAATAAAACTAAGAGATCAAGGAATGCATTTGTGACGTTATCAATTTTACACGTTGCTAAAGGTCGCGTGACATGACATGCGAATATAATAAAATAAAAAATTCAGAAATCGTTAAAAAATGTATAAAGAAAAGATAAACATATTTAAAAATATGAGAAAAATGACTATGTTTAGGATTTAAATGATTTCAACTTCAGCGTATTGAAGCACCCTTTCATTTTATAGTATGATAAATTAATATGGAGCGTTACCGGTCATTTTATAACAAATATCACGCAAAAATATTTATCATTATTAACTGCTATTTAGAATCAATGTTGATAAATCGATTTTTATCTATACTAGAATCTTCGTAAATATGAAATTAACAATTTTCAACCTCAATATGAATAGTTTGAATAATTATTTTCCAGTTTTATCCTAAAAAGCAATGTAACGTGACCAGACAAAAAACTTGTGGGACAGACTTTGAAGTGATTTTTAAAATTCTCAGCACTAAAATATTCAACTCTACTCTCGATTTTTATCTTTTGTAACTCAATATAAGTGATATCTGTGAATCTCAAATATTTCATAAATAGTGTTAATATTATTTATCAATTTTTCATTTTAAATTTATAGCTTGGGTCAGGTGCGTGACGAGACATTTTGCGTACTTTCTTATTTATAA
>JAUMHM010000048.1:13265094-13275416 GCA_032362435.1 Melikaiella ostensackeni
ACCAATCTATTCAGATTATTCCATTTTTCTAAAAGAAAAAGGTAATAATCCAAACCAATAACACATTTCTAAAAAATCACTAACGTTCTCAAAATTAAAAAAAAATATATTTAAGTTAAATAGATATCTTTTGGTAAATTGAGCTAATCATTTACAACCTCATTTAAAAGAAATCTTCAGTATTCATAGGCAGCCCTGCAGATTGGAACCAATCTTTGTTTAATGTCTCTCTTTTAAAATTTCTTAAAGATCGAAATAAAATCTGTTTTCTTGTGAAAATTTTTAGTGTATTGAAGATGAACACCCAAAAAAATCACAATTCAAAAATAGACTTTGAGACTACCTGTGTTTTCGGCTCATTAGAGACAGATGTACAATAAATGTACACTATTGTACATGTTTCTCTATAATGAGCCGAAAATACAGGTAGTCTCAAAGTCTATTTTTGAATTGTGAACTTTTTGGGTGTTCTTTTTCAGTACACAAAAAATTTGCACAAGAAAATAGATTTTATTTCGATCTTTAAGAGATAAGCTTTCATCGAAAACCGTGCGCCTTGACTTCATGTGGGACAAAACGTCAAAATTTGCTTCAAAAGAGCATAAAGCCCAGAATTCTAAATCGAATTCGATCTTTTTTTTCGGCATACTCTCAATTAAATTCTAAAGAGAATTATAACCACCCATTTTTCAATTTCTTCTTTATTGTACTTCTGTGTTAACAAATAAGGTGAAAAAATGGTCATTTTTACAACTTTATTTTTTATCTTTTCGCAAACAATCTAAATATACTCGGAGTTTATCAAAATCAGTACAATGGCATCTAAGATACAAAATTAATTCATGAAATATTTGAATTAATTTTCTTAAACAAATTGTGTACAAAAATTTCAAAGTTTGTGGCTCGACGATTCAAAATATTTTGTTCATCAAATCTACTTGTATTACACCGTTAGTGGTGCACAAAAAAAAATATTGTGACAAATTAACATTTTATATTTTTATAAACAAATTATATCAACCAAAAAATACGAATTTGTGGAATTTTCAAAGCCAAAAAGACGAATTTCCGACAGAAATGTTAATGTAAATATTTGTTGAAGCCTCAATCAAAATAAATTAATTTTCAACCAAAAGTGATTTTTGAGGCAAGAAAGAAAAGAAATTCCAACAAAAAGACGAATTGACTCCAACAAAGTTTATTTTCAACAAGATAGTTTAATTCTCTATCAAAATAGTTGATATTTCAACCACAAAAAAATTTAATTTTAAATCGAAAACACTTGAATTGATCCAACAAAGACGAATTTTCAACAATTTTCTTGGTTAAAAAATCGTCTTTTCAGGTTCAAAATTCAATTATTTGATTGAATGTTGAATTATTTTGTTGAAAATTCATCTTTTGATGAGGTTCATCATTTTAGTTAAAACATCACTTCTGATTGAAAATTTTACTATTGGGTTGAAACTTCGTTTCATTTTTAGTAGAAAATTAATTTTCTCAATCGAAAATTTAACTATGTATTCCATTTTTGGTTTAAAATTTATCTTTTGTAGTTAAAGATTCAACTATCTGATTGAACATTTATCCTCTTTGGTTAAAAATGCATGTTAGGTTGAAAGTTATTCTGTTTTAATGGAAAATTCAACTACTTGCTTGAAAATTCATGTATTTTGTTGATGATTCTTCTTTTTTTTTTGGAGAAAATTAACCTTCTTTGTTAAAAAGCCACCTTTTCAGATGAAAATTCAACTATTTGGTTGAATGATAAACTTTTTGTTCAAAATTCTTTTTTTTTTGTATAAGATTCATGATTTTAGTTGAAACTTTATATCTTTGATTGAAAATTAAACTATTTTGTTGAGAATTAATTTTTTTGGTTGAGAATATTTTTTTTACTGAGAATGTAACGATTCCATTTTTTGTTGAAAATTTATATTTTTAATTGAAAATTGATCTTTTCTAGTTGATAATTCGTGTATTATGTTGAAATTAATGTATTTTGTTGAAAAATCTCTTTCTTCGTAGAAGCTCAATCTTCTTGGTCGAAAATTCATCCTTTTTGTTTAAAAATGCAACTGTTTGGTTGAAAATTAATCTGTTTTGGTTAAGGATCTAACTATTTTGTTAAACCTTCGTCTTTTTCAGTTGAAAATTCATCTCCTTGGCTGAAATAGTTAAAAATTCGTTTTATTTTTGGCTGAAAATTAATTTTTCAATCGAAAATTAAACGATTCCATTTTTTATTGAAAATATATCTTTTTGAGTTAAAAATTCAACTACCTGGTTCAAAATTTATGTTTCTCATTTAAGAATTCAACTATTTGGTTGAAAATTCATGTATTTTGTTGAAAAATCGTCCTTCTGGTAAAAGTTAATCTTCTTCGTTGAAAATTCATCCTTTTTGGTTGAAAATGCACCTGTTTGGTTGGAAGTTATTCCGTTTTAGGGGAAAATTCAAATATTTGGTTGAAAATTCACGTATTTTGTTGATAATTCGTCTTTTTTGGACAAAATTTATCTTCTTTATTGAAAAGTCATCTTTTTGGTTGAAAATTTCAGTATTTGGTTGAATGTTAAACTCTTTTGTTCAAAATTCTTTTTCTTTTCGTTGAAGATTCATGATTTTAGTTGACACTTTATATATTTGGTTGAAAATTAAACTATTTCATTGAAAATTTCTTTTCTTTGGTCGAGAATTAATTTTTTCAACTGAGAATATAAGTATTCCATTTTTAATTGAAAATTTATATTTTTAAATGAAATTTGATCTTTTCTAGTTGGAAATTCATATTTAGTTGAATAATCGTCTTTCTTGGTACAAAGTAAGCTTCTTGGTTGAAAATTCATACTTTTTGGTTAAAAATGCAACTCTTTGGTTGAAAATGAATCTGTTTTAATTGATAATCTAACTATTTTGTTAAACATTCGTCTTTTTGGTTAAAGATTCATCTCTAAGGTTGAAATATTTTAAAAATCGTTTCATTTCTTGTTGAAAATTAACTTTTTAATTGAAAACTCAACTATTCCATTTTTTATTGAAAATTCATGGGTTTGGTTGATAATTCGTCTTTTTTGTAGAAAATCAATCTTCTTGGTTTAACAAACGTCTATTCGGGTCAGAAATTTAACCATTTGATTGAATGTTGATTTCATTTGTTAAAAATTAATTTTTTTGAAGATTTTTTGGTAGAAAATTAATTTTCTTAATCGAAAATTGAACTATTTCATTTTTTATTCAAAATTTATCTTTTTTAGTTAAAAATTCAACTATCTGATTGAAAATTCATTCTTTTTGGTTAAAAATGCAACTGTTTGGTTGAAAGTTATTCGGTTTCAATGAAAAATTTAGTCAATTGGTTGAAAATTCACGTATTTTGTTGATAATTCGTCTTTTCTTTTGGGAGAAAATTAATCTTCTTTGTTAAAAAGTCATCTGCTTGGTTGAAAATTCAACTATTTGGCTGAATGTTAAACTCTTTTGTTGAAAATTCTTTTTTTTTGAAGATTCATGAATGTCTTTAGTATAAAATTAAACTATTTTCTTGACAATTCATTTTTTTTTTGTTGAGAATTAAGTTTTTAAAGTGAGAATGTAACAATTCCTTTTTTTGTTGAAAAATGATATTTTTAACTGAGAATTAATCTTTTCTAGTTGGAAATTCATCTATTATGTTGAAAATTCATGTATTTTTCTGTAAAATTGTCTTTTTTGTAGAAAGTTGATCTTCTTGGTTGAAAATTCATCCTTTTTGTTTAGAAATGCTACTGTTTGGTTAAAAATTAATCTGTTTTGGTTGAAGATATAACTATTTTGTTAAATATTCGTATTTTTCTGTTGAAAATTTGTCTCTTTGGTTGTAATTGTTGAAAATTTGTTTTATTTTTTGTTGAAAATTAATTTTTTTAATCAAAAATTTAACTATTCCATTTTTTGTTGAGAATTTGTCTTTTTTAGTTAAAAATTGAACTATCTGATTTTCATCCTTTTTGTTTAAAAATTAAACTCTTTGCTAAAAGTTTACCTTTTTTAGTGGAAAATTGAACTATCTGGTTAAAAATTCATGTGTTTTGTTGATAATTCATCTTTTTTGGAGAAAATTAATCTTGTTTGTTAAAAAGTCTTCTGTTCGGTTGAAAATTCAACAATTTGGTTGAATGTTGAACTCTTCTGTTCCAAATTATTTTTCTTTGAAAAAAAAGATTTAAAAAGAAAGAAAGTTAAAGATTCATGATTTTAGTTGAAACTTTATATGTTTGGTTTAAAATTAAACTATTTTGTTGAAAATTCATTTTCTTTGGTCGAGAATTAATTTTTTTAACTGAGAATGTAAGTATTCCATTTTTTGTTAAAAATTTATATTTTTGATAGAAAATTGATTTTTTTTAGTTGAAAATTGATCTGGATTGAAAATGAACTTTCGTGTTGAAAATTCATCTTTTCCGGTTTAAAAGTCAGCTGTTCCATTTTTGTTAAAAAAGTTATGTTTTTTAGTTAAAAATTCATTTATTTTTTTTTGAAAATTCGTCCTTCGGTAGAAAATTAATCTTCTTGGTAGGTGGTAGGAAAATTCACATTTGTAGGTTAAAAATTAATCTTTTATGGTGAAAAAGTTATCTTCTTTAATTCAAAATTCATCTTTCTTGGTTGAAAATTAACTTTTTTTTGAAAGCTCAACAGCCTTCGAAAAAATTCGTCTTTACGGCTTGAAAATTAAACTATTTGGTTATTATCGCAACTGTTTGGTTAAATTTTTTTTTCTAGTTGAAAATTCGTCTTTTTCGGTCGATAACTCATTTCTTTTGGTAAAAAATCTTTTTTTTGGCACGTAGGCATATTGGCAACTAAACTCACTAGAAACGCGAAGAAAAGCCGAATAAACATGAAGTCCGTGTTTAACCAATGGCTTATTTACTTTCTACAAACGTCAGCGAGGGGTAACAGGGGGGGGAGGTAAAAAATTGCTCAAAATTAGTAACGTAGTTTACGGACGACCCCTAAATAAAAATGGTAAATTTCGAGTCCAATAACCACATTCGAAATTGGATATTGGCGCGAACCGTTCTTGTGATTCAAAATAAAAACCATGCGTATATACAGCTTAGTATAATACCATTTGCCTAAATGCCATCCAGCAATGGGAATTGTGGTCATAATCTTCCCTGCCCCTTTTCCTGCGGCTGATTCAGGATCGGGGGTGCAATATCATCGATTGCGGTCTCCGCTATTTACAACGAATCAACTGCAGTCAGAGGGTCTGGAAAGGGCAATTTAAATGCGAAAGTGTTCCCGCGGGAATTCGGGGGCTGGACAATATTCTAGAAAAAAAAACTGCGAAAGCTAACCTTCCTTCCACTGCCAGTGACGGTCATTCATTCACTTTATTCACTTCATTCACCCCAGCATAATGTATAACTTATACCTTATACCTCATGCCTGTATGGACGTAAATTCCGAAAATTTGTCGAGAGGGCCTCCACTTTGGGTTAAATTTAAGGTAAAACGTAGTTAATGGTGTTAAGGACCAACCGACAATGTCACTCTCAAAAGTGCCACAATGGCACACTTGTGTCGTCAGACGAAAGACCTAGCGGGCGGTCCGGTGCCTTTTTTTCGACCCCGACTTGACTTTGCTCCTGTATAGTTGTATAGTATTATAGTGTTGTATAGTATATAATACTATACTCGTATAGGTATTTCTACCTCCATTCACGGTAGCTCGAGAGGAGAGAATGGAGAATCGCGTAGGCATCTCCCATTCAAAAAATACGCCGATGCTGAATGGAGAATACTCCAGGAAACTTGAAAAGCTTGGGGACTTGTGTCCGAAAAAATTGTCACCCTCGACTCGCTCTTGACACACTACGACTATACGATTCACAGGTCGGCTCGTTTGATAACCATCCCTGTTAAACGTCGTTTAGCGATTTCAATGACTTTCCGCTTTTCGGAGAAAATGTCCCGCGAATAGGAGAAACTTGAACTTGTCACGAGATCCGGCAACACGTAATTTTAGTGTGAAGACCACTAGGAGTACACAATTGGTCTTTTCAGCTATCCTACTTCCTAAGTACGAAAAAATTCAGAGAGCTTTGTTAGCTGGGAAGTAAATTCGACCACCGAGTATGCGAGGAAAATTAAGGTCTTTTCAGAATAATGGGATGGTCAAGTGGGATCCGGAATTTATTTGAGTCGAATGGCAGTTTTTCGTTCCCACGCTTTGCTAATGAGGAATTCATGTCTTTCGAATAAAGTTCAACACGGAGAAAAATGGGAGTGAAAAATTGGGTCTTAATGCTGGTAGTCGAGGTATTCATTACTGAACTAGCGTTGTAAGAAAAATTCGAGATTGAAATTACCTTATTGTATCGTGTGTAATCGCGGTATTACGAGTAACTTCTTCAGGCCACTAAAGACATTACAGTCCAGAACAGGAATCAGTCCTATACTCGCAACAGTAAAGAATGATCGGCCGAAAAGAATTTACAAGGACACAGAGTGGTGGGTGTTGACGGGTCAATATAGTCACTTTTCATATTATATAATTTAATATTTGTTAAATATATTCTGGATGCTAATATATGAGGCACTCAGCATCCTCATGGCAACATGCGATGCAAGCTTCGGTTCGGTGCTGGTCGAGCGTTATTGAATACAGCATATCCTAGGAATGGTTACTGGACTGCTGAAAACTCAGCCGAGTCTCCAATAGAAAACTATAAATTGTCCTTCGATTAAGACGCCGTCCTTCCATCAACTGAGACACGATATAAAGCTTTCCATCATTATTGCTAGAAAATTCAGTAATTTATGCTTTTTATTCTTTTTTTAGAAAAGAAACTTTTGATGAGAGACTTTAGTTTCATTTTTAAAAAGGTTTACGTACTTAAATTGTAGATGATAACGTATGAATTGTAGGGTAAATTTCCCAGTTGCTGCGGGTTTCAATATTACTGCGATACTCATATATCTGCTTCATACTCAGCCTAACATAAACAAAAGATAAAAAACTGTGCATAACTGATAAATTAAAATAAATTTTTACGTTGTTGAATCATTGTTAACAATGTTTTATTTCAAATAAATTTAATTTTCAAAATATAACCTATAAATCCGCAGTTATAGAGACGCAGCAATAGGTACACATCTCTGTTATATTACTTTAAGATAAAGATTAATCATAAATTAAGTTTGCCATTATATCATTATTTTTTTAAGATAGTAAGATGACTTTTAATAAGAAAACCCCACCTTAAGCATATTTTTACTTTTTATACGTTTGCATACATAAAACAAAAATCCACAGTAATAGGGACGCAGTAATATGTACACAGTTTTTGTTCATCCGCAGTAACACGTACATACTTTTTATCCAAATATTAAATATTTTTGTATATTGCTCTATGTTTTGGTATTTATTCATGTTTTTATGTACAAAATACGTCCTATCTTAGAGTGAAACAAAAACATATTGTTTTTTCATTATATATTAAAATTAATAGTCGAATAAAGTGGGACTGAGATTTGAGACTGCAGTAATTGGGACATTTACCTTATGCACTTGCTTTAAAATATTGAAAATTGAGCTTTTATGCAGGAGAGATCAAATGCTTTAATGATTAGTGTGTAGTTTCACATTTTTTCCCATGCCTTCTGCATCTATTCCTAAAATTTTGTAATCATTACACGATTCTGGCACTGAATATCCAACTCTTTAATCTCATTTTTCTCCGTGAAAAATTTGTTGGAGTTTATTATTTAGTGAGAATGAAATTTTAGACCAAAAAAAAAAAAACAATTTTACCGGTTTCTATATTTCTTTTCTCAGACTACCTGTATTCATTTCAAAATTTCTTGTTACTTTAGTCAATTTTTCGTATTGATCAACAAGTCATTTTGAATGATCCATTCAGTACCGTGAACTTTGGTGAAGCAGCGCATTTTTTTTCATTTCAGTTTATTAGGCTCATCGATCAGACCATTTACAGAGCTACAATGTTTTACATGCAATATTTATATGGGTGAAAATAAAAAGGTTGACAGTATCATGTCCCTGGAAAATTATACGCTTATGTTAAAAGGAATGATTTTTTTAATTGCAAGGTTTTTTTATGCTAATTTTTTCCTACAATGCCCTATGTACCAATTATGTATTCTAACTTTACTTGGCATAAAAATAAGTTTGATTAAATATGAGTAAATTTCATCCGGTAACGTGTCACTTACCATATTTTTTCACAGTTATGGCGATATATCTTTTAAAGGAATGCTCAAGATTATATTATCAACACACGTATAACTTAAGAATCAATTGCGAAATTTGAAAATAAAGTTTATTTTTTATTTCTAATTATAATTATAGAGTATTATATGCTTTTTCAATGTCCCCGAATTTTTATGTCATCCGGTAACAAAACAGTTTTTCATGAATTGAATAATGTAAGAGTTTAATTTTCCCACTTGAATTGATTAACAATTGGAGATCATTGAATATACTTCAAGATGTGAAAATTTAATTAAACAAAAAGTATTTTTATTTGATTAAAATAACCGATTTAGGATCCCGAAAAAGATCGTGCAACAATTCAATGTCATCCGATAACACGTGCTTATTATTAGAAGAAGCATATTTTTGGGATGAGTTTATGAAGAAAATATTGATAAAAACATATATTTCTTGTCTGTCGAAAAATTGATGGACATGTTATTTACAGGTAAAAGTATTCTTCAAAATAGTACAATTTGTTTGGGTAACCTTGTCATCCGGTAATACAAAATTCATTTTCATTAACTGAAGTTAGTTGTAAGAAGAAAAATAATTAATTTTCCCATTATTTTAATTTAAAAACAATTCCAAATAACCTAAAAGTTACCTGCTTTATTAATTATATTGTAAATGAAAACAAAATTAAATCCGAATTTACTTATATGAAGACTCTAAAGCAGATCTAATTATTATTTCGACAAAAGAAAATATTTTTAATGATTTAAATTAAATGTTGGTCGGTAGAAGTACATAAAAAAAATTTCCATTGCTTCTTCTAGATAAAAAATATAAGATCTTGCCAATAACGATTGTAACACTAATTGGAAAACGTAGACGAAGGAATATTGCGTTTCAAATACAGAATTAAGATTGCGCCATTTTCCCCACATATGCGCCGCTTAGCCCCGGCTTACGGTAAGAAAAAATTTCCAGCTTTTGAGCAACTTTTTTTTGAACATTACGGAAGCTAAAAAAATAATTAAAATCAATATAACGACAGACTTTTAGCTTATTAAATAACTTCTAAAAAATAAATCATCCAAATAATGATTCACAAAAGTTGTTGTCTAATTCTAAATGAAGCAATCTTTAAACTAAAAATGTTTGAAAGAAACTTGAATTTTTTTTTGTATAAAAATACTTTACAACAAGATTTTTCTTTTCAAATTATCTACCTGAGTTTTCAGTTTCGCTTCATTTCTTTTTTACTCTTCTCTGGTTCCCTTTTCAGGATCTTGCATGCCAGACAGTTGGTCGCCAGGAACGTTTCTCCCAAGACTCCCCATAATTTTGGAATTTTATGGCAAGGTGAAACTTCTCAGAAGTTAGACCCCATTAGAGACTTATATTCTTGTTCGAGATTTATGGGGCACAATAACCGACAATCGGATTTCCATTATAAACTTATTTACTCTTTGGTACAAAAGCTTATTACTACTTATTCAGATAATTAATTAAATGCAACTAATTTATAAAAAATTGATACTAATAAAAGAGGCTTAAAAAAATTGTTGAATTTGTACTAGGGTGGTCCAAAATTCACAAAGATTGATAAATGCAATGTGCACTTAGAAATTCTTGTTCTTTTCTGAAAACAATAAAATCCTTTTCTTTCTTTCATGCCTTTATGCTTGCAAAAAAATTCCAAAACAATATTAGTATATTTTTTTATGGTAAATTTGATGATGTGAAATCTTATAGAAACAATTTTTAAAGACATTTTCTTACATTATTTACTTTTTCTTCTAATCATTAAGACCTTTAGTGTACCTAGACTTGTAGATATTTTCGAATTTTCAGCTATGTTAATTATAATATTTAATAATAATAATATAATATAATATTAATAATAATATTAATACTATTTTTCGAATTCACTGGTATCAAATAAGCATGAATGTCAAAAAGTTGACCACTTAGTCATTTTCCACTTTTCCTTTAAATAATCAATTTTTTCTAAAGTTATCTCAGTTAAGAACTTATATCGAGGCAAAATTTAGAAAAGTTTCTAAATTTTTGACAAATTTTTTTAGAAATTATAAATAAGAAAGTACG
>JAUMHM010000048.1:13284510-13296339 GCA_032362435.1 Melikaiella ostensackeni
GCGTGTATTTAAAAATAAATGCGAAATATGCACGCGAGTGTTCGAACTGCCCGCTTTGTGGCTACGGAACTGCTTAATTCACACGACTTAAATCTAGGTGACTTAAATTCAGAGTTGTGTGTACTTCGATTGTCTTGTAAAAGTTTGAAAAGTTTCAACTTTCTGGATGTATTGAAAGAAAAATGAAATTTTATAAACAAAATTAGATTGAAGAAGAAAATCCGCGGGGTTCTATATGTTTCTAATATCTTATAACGTATTCTACGTGCGCCGGCGAACAGAAAAGTAAACGATAAGATTAAAGAAGTCGGAGTCGGGACTGCGAGTGAATACTAATCACCCTTGGGATCCAAAATGCCCCATTTTTCTCACTAAAGTTCTCTCACGTAACCATTTAATAGTCTACTTTGATTCTTGAATTCAATTGGATTTAATGAACATTTTAGATTTCAGTCTTTGTGTAAAATTCCATAAATAAAATGATTAGAGGCGCATGAATATTCCCCGAATTCTATTTTCCCTAATATTTACTTTACATAAATTCACTTGACCTAATAGCAATTTGCTATAATTTTTATTTATCCTTATCGCCAATTTACCTAATTTTTATTTTTCCAAATTACTTTTTGTGCTAATTTAAATTTTTGAGAATTACAATTTATCTTAATTTTTATATTTTCGAATTACCATTTGTCATAATTTTTATTTTACCGAATCGTAATTTGACGTAATTTTTATCATACCGAATTACTATTTATCACAATTGTTATTTTTCCGAACTACCATTTGTCGTAATTTTTATTTTTCGGAATCATAATTTGACATAATTCTTATAATAGTGAATTACTATTTAATCTATTTAAACGAAACGCCATTTGTCATAATCTCCATGTCACCAAAACTGCATGTAACATAAATTTCATTAGTTCTAAATTGGCGCCCAGTATTCTGATTGGCTGAATAATGCCGCGAAAATCGAATCAGCCAATAAGAATGCTGGTCGCCATTTTAGGAAGAATGAAATTTATGTTACATGCAGTTTCGATGACATAGGGATTATGACAAATGGCGTTTCACTTAAAAGAATTTTAGATTATGTGCTTATTCGGAAGAATAAAAATTATGACAAATGATAATTTGGAAAAATAAAAATTATGACAAATGGTAGTTCCGAAAAATACAAATTTGGTGAAATAGTAATTCGGTATAAAAAAATTATGTCAAATTATAATTCGGTGTAATAAAAAGTATGATAAATGGTATTTCGGAAATATAGAAATTAAGACAAATGGTAATGCAGAAAAATAAAAATTATCTAAAGGTGTAATTCGGTATTATTAAAATTATGTCAAATTGTAATTCGGTAAAATAAAAATTATGTCATCCACAAAAAAATAAATTGTTTAAAAAAAAAATTATATTAGAGTTTGCGCAAGCCCCATGAAATTTAACATGCATTCTCCATAAGAAAAAAAGTCGTCTTTGTAAATTTTATTAATAATCGTCAGTATTAGGTGTGTCGAGTTGAAACACAATATTTCTCATCACAATTAGCCACAGAATAGAAATTAAACATTACTTTTTGAATTCCACCCCTACAAGTCTGTTTTATAGGGTCCCAAAAAAATCCCATAAGTGAAAAATTGAGTTTTGCGAGTTTTTGGCGCTAATAATTATTTTTTTCAGTACAGATTGTTTCTAATACATAATATATATTATTTTCTAATGATAATTAAATGTTGTAATAAACTGTTTAAACAATTTATTATAGTTTATAGCAATTTTCTCTTAGAATGGTTAAAAAGTCGCGGTTTTTTTTGTGAAATTTTTTAACTTTTCGGTTGGAGCGAGGCAATAATCAATTAAAGTTAACAAACATGAATGTTGAAACAAATTATTATTATTTATAACAATATTCTTATAGAATAATGCTAGAAATTCGCGGTTTTTTCTGAAATTTTCTACTTTTCTTACACTTTCTAATTAGAGTAAGGTAGTAATTAATTTAAGTTATCAAACATTATTGTTTAAACAATTTATTTTTATCTTTATTGATATTTTCTTTGAATAATGCTAGAAAGTTGCGGGTTTTTCTAAAATTGTCAAATTTTTGTCCACTTTACGCTTACAGTGTGGTAATAATTAATGGCATTTAACAAGCATAATTGTTTAAACAATTTATTATTGCTCATAGTTATCTTATCCTATAGTAATGCTAGAAAGTTTTGGCTTTTTCTGAAATTTTGAGCTTTCCTTTCACTTTTTAGTTATTAACAAATAATAAATGAACATCGAGAAGAATCATATTTTAAATAATATTTATATTTTTTCTAGATGAAGTATTTGAACTCCTTTGCTAATGTTTTAAAAATGTCAATTTAAACAAAAAGGGTTTGAAAAATGATTCTTGTTGATGTTTATTTATTATTTTTTTTATAACCATAAAGTCAAAGAAAAGCTGAACATTTCAAAAAAAGCGAAACTTTCTAGCATTATTGTAAGAGAATATTAATGAAAATAATAATAAATTGGTTAAACATTTATGTTTTGTAAATTATATTAAATATTACCTCAAGAAGTGATAAATCGACAAGAAGCTAAAAATTTCTTTAAAAACCGCTAGTTTCTATCATTATTTTAAGCGAATATTGTTGAAAATAATAAAACATTATTTTAAAAATTATTTTTGGTGACTTTAATTGATTAGTGCCTTGCTCGAACTGAAAAGTTAAAAATTTTGGAAAAAAACGCTACTTTCCAACTCTATTCTAAGAGAAAATTGCTATAAACAATAATGAATTTTTTAAACAATTTATTTAAGCATCTGATTGTGAGTAGAAAGTAATATTTTATGTATTAGAAACAATTTTCACTAAAAGGAACCGCAAAAAATAATAATTAGAAAGCTCACAAAACCAAATTTTTCACTAATGGGGTTTTTTAGGACCCCACAAAACAGACTTAGGGGGGTGAAATTCAAAAAGTAATTTTTGATTCATATTCTGTGTTGGGGGTCAACTCGATACATCTAATATTGACAATTCTGAATGAAATTTACAAAAACGTTTATTTTTCTTATGGGAAATACGTATTGAACTTCATGGGACCTGCGGAACCTTTAAGTGTAATAAAAAAATGTCAGCATTCATTTATATGTTAATTCGATCAAATTTGGAGGGGGGGGGGGGGGTGAGCACAAAATTTTTTTTTTAAATTTTGGACCACCCTATGGATCAGTCAATATTGCTGACTGATTTGTCTGTTGCATTCTAAGTTACAAGTAAATCAGTTAAATTATGTCACAAACCCATGCTAGCCAATTCTCTTAAGTTTTTAAAATAATTTTATCGAGTTGTCTATTTGTACAAAGTGCTGAAATCAAATTAATAATAAATAAGTAGAATTCTTTGCAAACTAAAATTCTTCATTAAATTTCTATATTTCAATGAATGATTAAAATTAAACATAAATGACTGGTTTATTCAATGAAAGTTATGGATTAGATCTATCAAGAAGACTGATTTAATAAGGAAAAGCTATTGATCAGGCTATTCAAAACGAATAATTTAATCGGTTAAAGTTACAGTTCAGATAATTTAAAATGACTGATTTAATTAGTGAAATTAATGGCAAATTAATTAGAAAAGAAGAAATTAGAAATTAAATTAAATATATATATATTAATTAAAAATTTAATAAATTAAAATTAAAGTGAAATTAAATTATTAACTAGTGAAACTAAAGGAAATGAAAAGGTCATTCAAAATGACTGATTAGGTTAGTGGAAGTTACTGATCAGATCTTTCAAATTGACTTTATCATCTGTGAGAATTACAGGTCAGATCATTCAAAATGACTGTTTTCATCAGTGAATTAAATTTGGTCAGTTATCACATCTGCATTATTTAAATTAGTCGAAGTTGACTGCGAATCAGTCACTTCAAAATTATTCAAATTTAGAAGGTAGTTAAGTATTCAATACTTAATTTGAAATTTTTTCTAGATTTGAACGTTTTAATATGAATGTCCTGGAAAAATGTTTGTTAACTGAGAAGGGACCAGAAATTTGTTTTTGCTAACAAGAAATTTTTCGCGTGCATAGCGCGCGAATCATAATTGCTAGTAGCCAATGGCCAATTTAAAAATTATAAATAATGAATAAGATATTAAGGTCACGTTTTTCTGTATCAACAGCGATTTTCGAGAAACTCCGATGAAGAAAGTGGGTATTTACAAATGTATTACCGTATCTACACTTTTTCCAGGATTTCAGCCTGAGTTAAGGCTGAAATCCTGGTTAAAAACGACGTATCTACAGAGATACGGCTTTTGAACGGGGTTTTTCAGAGATCTCACGTTTGAGAGCGACGTATCTACAGTTTCGTACATAAGCAATCAAATTTTTCAATTTTATTGGACTAATGAAAAGAGCAGGTCTGAAATGGTCTAAAACAGTTGTTGTCATATACAAAATAGCGTACATTGGACAGACTAAGTACTAACGATTTTTATTTAATTTTTCGGTTCGACTTCAAATGAACTCAACTCATTTCAAGAGAAATCAGGAAACTTTAATGAAATTCATAACAATTTGAGTGAATTGAACCAATTTTAAAAAATCAAAAAATTTCCATTGAATTGAGTACAATGGGAGCGAGCAGAATTCAGCGCGAATTCAACAGAATGTAAGTGAATTGAAAAAATTCAAGAAGTAAAAAAAAACAATTAATTGAATAAAATTCGAGTGCATTTAGAGGAATTTAAGGAAAATGAGAAGAATTCGATGAAACTCCTAAAAATTCAAGGCGGATTAAAAAAAATCAATTGAATTGAAAAAAAATTCAAGTGAATTGAAAAAAAAAATATTAACACAATTCATTAAGTTTGGAGTGAATTTAGAAAAATTCAAGGGATTTCAAATGAATTCAGGGTGAATAAATAAAATATATAAGACATTGAAAAAATTAAAGAGAATTAAAAAGGATTCAGAATAAGTTAATAGGAATTCAGGATGAATTCCAAATGAATGAAAATGTCGAAATGTTAAATATTGCATGTTCTTAGCTTTGGATGCTAATCACTCCCAAAATATAACTTCCAATATGTTGTTTAAACTACAAATGAATATTGATATCTGATTTTACTGAAATTGTCCGTTCGAGTGTTAGAAAATTATTTTTAATTTACAAACAGATAAAATTAGTAGTGCGCGCTGCATTACCAAATAGGTAGAGTAAGTTGACGCACAATAGGACTTTTTGGAAGAATTAATAATTAAGTATTTCAATTGATATAGATTCAATTTTCCGTATGAATAAAGCAAAGCTAGGACATTGATTTACATGTTACATATTTTGCCATTACATTATAGATTATATTTTTTTTTCTATCGATTGATATATGTTATGCGCGCCGCATTACCAGCTTCTCCCCTGAAACATAAACTCAAACTTATGCAACTGAAATCGCATTCTCCTTTGAAGGGTTTTTGTGCAATTTCAGTTGCATGAGTTGAAGCTTATGTTTTTAAAAATATTTTTTTAAATTTACGAAGCAGAGACATCAAGCTATAGACTTTATTTCCGTTCCGTTGAAGTTCGGTTCTTGGTCGACTCTACAAATGGTGTTTTTTCAAATTTTTTCAAAAAATAAAGTAAATAAAGCACATGATCTACAGTCGTTAAAAAATGTATCTTATAAAATGAAATCAAAATAAGAAAGTTAAATAGAAGAAGCTACTTTCAAAGTAAATTCCCAACTTTTGTGATCCTTTGAGAAAATGTCGACCAACTGTCCTCACCACGAAGAGAACTCGTCAAACGGAAAGTGGAACTCGAGCAAAAGTTCCCGTGCTGTGTTGTATACAATAAGTGTTTTTTTCGCCGTTAATTCATTTCATTTGATATGCGCACTGAAGAGGCGCTCAATCAAAACCGTAAAAAGGCACCAGCGACAAGCGAGACACTCGAAGCAGTCCTGCTTGTTCGGGGTGCGGGCACTCGAAAGTTGAAACCGTTTTCTCGCTGGCGACAATGGCGCAACATCCGCCATTATGGATCGTTTCACGGTGTTACGGACGTATTTAAGGGCGAAAAATCTCCTCCTCACTACTTCTATATACCTAAAATACATTGCATCCTACTTGTTATGTTGTGTGTCCCATCGAACATCGAACCGAGCCTTTATACAAAAGGATCAGACTCGTGCACACATTTTATGCGGTTGCCATCCAGTCTGCGAGACTTCCAAATTTCCTCCTCCTCCATCGAAAAGTTGAAAAAAATCCACCGAGAATTCACCTCTATGTAGATCTAGCTGAGCACAAGCACAGCCCAAGTTATTGCCTATAGCCCTATAGCTTCTTTGTAAATTTCCTTATTGTGTAAGAGGGGGAGTCAACGATGGCAGAAATGGTGACGATGCATCACCTTTCTTACAATGACACTATATTCGCTCAATGACGCGCAGATAATTTTTGGAAAACCGCCTACAAAACACGTGGAGATGCTTTACAAATGGATGTACCTACCGGTCCTCAAAGTCCTCCTGAATTCGATGGGACACACCTTTCGAAATTCGGGAGTAGTAAAACTCCTCATATTCTGCAATCGAGCGAGATGACGAATCTAATGGGATTTTTTATTCGAGACAAATTGAGATTTATTCCCCTGAAATGTCCGGGGATGTGCTCGACACTTTTTTCCAATAAATTTAGCTAAAGGAACATAAAAAATTAGTTTTTGAAAGAGATTTTAGTTTTTATTTAGAAATTTAGTTCTCTCTTCCATTTCATTTGATGATCCAACAATACCATGCTCAACAATATTTTTATGGCTGTGGCAACGGTTGCTTTTCTTTCCATGTATATAGCGTGCGCGAAGTGCCCGATTCTAACATGTTATGGCAGAATATATTCGCGCACACCTGACCGTGTGCGAACAAAATCGGCTTGTTTTTCGCACACTTTGCACTCAGTTGTTTAAAAAAATAGTATGTGTGACAAGTGCCAGATTCCTCTACTGTGAGATTAGTGTGCACACTTTACAGACATGGAATGTCGCCATTTTTCTGCAATTTTTCCAAGAAATATGTGTGACACGTGCAAGAACCTATTCATTACTTGTACTTGTTACACAATATACCATTTTACATCTATGTGAGTCTTGTAATTGAGTGAAAATTACAACTATTACGGGTTTAAAAGTACGGTACGATGCGAAATAATATTGTCCACGAAAAAAAATTTATCTTAAAGTAATTTTTGTTTAAATTATGAAAACGGATTTGATGTAACAGCATCATGGAACCAAAAAATCTCCTTGTCAATGAATGTTGAACATTGACATTCTGATGATATGCGAAATTGATGTTTTATAAAGAACGTTTCTTTGCGTGACCAATCTGAATTGCTGCACTATTAAGATAGTTTAGAACATTTATTTATCGCGATTGTCTAAGGTTTCACATCAATGGTTTATTAATTTATATAAACAAAATTTTCATATTCTGAAGAAAACGGTCCATGTCATAAAGTGTGAAGTTGTCTCAAATAAAAAAAACACTTCTTCATTTCAGTTATGTTTTATCAATAAGTGAAGTAATATGCTGGCATCGATACACAGTTTATATTTTTTTCCGTATCGTCATCGTTTCTATTGATGCTAAGAGTCGAATCTGTACAATTATTATTATTATTTCGCCTATTTATTTATTAAAATTTTTTGAACGCTTACATTTGAGCTTAAATTATATTTTAGGCATTTTACACCCAATGAAAATTAGGTTAAACGGCAGTGGCTTGCCATTCGAGGAAAAAAGTACTATTATCAGTTTGTTTTTAAGGTTATATAAATATAATTTTCCTAAGATACTTTAGAAAATTCATAAATATTTTTCAAGATTTCAGATTGGTCGAAAAAGAATCTAGAAAATCGTAAAGAAAATTTTTTCATTTTATGGGATTTTAGTAAATTTTAGAAAAAAATTCAAGTTGGTTTAAAATATATGTAGGTCTTTTGGAAGTTTGGAAGAAATTAAAAAATATTTGTTATTTTTCCTAAAAATTTTTAAAAATCGTTCGAAACTAAAAAAAATGCCTTAAAATCTTCCAGATTTTTTTTCGACAATTTTGGGAATCTTAAAACGTTAAAATTTTTTTCAAATAATCTCTTAAAGTTGACAGTGAATGTCGTTCTCTTAATAATATCTAAATGATCGTTGTGTTTTATGTAAAGCGACAGGAACATAAAATAAAATTTCAGTATAAAAAAATTTCCCTTCTAAACAATTTTTCAACTCTCATTTTTCAAGAATACAAAAATATTTGAAGGTAATATTTAAAGCATCCAAAGGAACATGCATGCATGTACAACTTCCACAAACCTTAAATTATCACTTTTTTCAATTTATTTTTCTGTTGATAAAACGAGAACACCTTTGTGGCCATGAGATATTATTTAGTCAAATGATAGTAACATTTTGTAAACAAATCCATAAAGGCGTGTCACGCTTTCGGAAAATAATTTTTAAAAAACATCATATAGGTTTCCGTATACATTTAGAAAAAATAATGTTACATGATCTAAGATTATTATAATATTTATTAATACAAAAATATCGGTATATGCATATTTACATTATTATTACATCATAGTTTTCCAGTTTTGTCAGATTGTTCAAAAATTGGTGAATTTGAAATACCTGTCGACGAAATATCGAGAAGTTATCTTTGTATAAATCATTACAAAAATCTTGATGCAGCAATAATAGTCAAATACTTAATAAAAATGTGAAGGAAATGATTTGCTATGAAAAATTACAATTTCTAATAGTTTAACATTCTTAAATTATTCCGTGAAAACTTGTAGTAAGAAAATTGTCTATTTTTTGATTAAGAATATTTTTATTTTACCTAAGAATTATAATATAGCATTAAAGAATGAAAGGTCACTTTGGAGAAGAGTTAATAAGGGTTGAGATGTTGAGATGGAAAATGACAAATTCAAATAAATTAAATTAAATTATTTTAACCAAATAATTGAATGATAATTAAAAAATTATATTAAAGTGAAGTGAGGCAAATAATAATTTACATTTCTCTTTAAATTGAAGAAGTATGCAAAAAGGTTATTTTTTGAATCGTAACAGAAATTGCTTTTCAAGTTGACTTTGAAGAAGGTTCTTCAAAGCCTACAATTTTGTTCTGAAAATAAAACGAAAACGATAAAAATTTTGCGTTGTCTATCAATTTTTTTACAATATATTGTGCAAATAGTGAATATTTTTATATTTTTTTTACAAATTATACGACACAGTTCTGGAATATTTATTATTTGCTGATTGTAGAATGTTTGAGGATTTTCCTGAAGACTGAATTAGGAACAAAACAGTTGAAGAATTAAAAAATTTGTAGTCACTTCGAAAAAGATATAAAAAATCTTTTCACTGTGTTTTAAAAAGATATTCCATTATTCTTAATGTAGGCCAAAACAAATTAACTTTCAGCCAAACAGCTGAATTTTTAACCAAAAAGACAAATTTCCAACAAAATACATGAATTTTCAACTGAATAGTTAAATTTTCGACCAAGAATATTAATTTTCTACCAAGAAGGCGAATTTTCAAGAAAATAGTTGAATCCTCTTCTAAAACCAAATAATTTTTAACTAAACATTTGAATTTTTTACCAAGAATATTAATTTTCTACCAGCAAGACGAATATTCAACAGAATAGTTGAATTTCTTACTAAAAAAATTAATTTCTAACCAAAAATGGAATCGGTAAATTTTCAGTTAAAAAAATTAATTTTCAAGCAAAAAAAACGAATTTACAATAAAATGATTACATTTTTAACGGGAAAGATGGATTTTCAACTTAGGTGACGAATCTTCAACCAAAATGAATTTTCAACAAGGTAGTTCCACTTTTAATGAAGCAGTTGAATTTTTAATTGAAAAAGACAATTTTTTAATAAAATAGTTGAATCCTCCATCAAAACAGATTAACTTTCAGTGAAACAGTTGCAATTTCAACCAAAAAGAATCATTTTCTATCAAAAGGACGATTTTTCAACATAATACATGTTATTTCAACTAAATAGTTGAATTTTCGACCAAAAATATTTATTTTCTGCCAAGAAGGCGGATTCTCAACAAAATAGTTGAATCCTCTGCTGAAACCAAATAATTTTTAACCAAAAATTTGAATTTCTGACGAAGAATAATAATTTTTTACCAACAAGACGAATATTCAACAGGATAGTTGAATTTTTAACTATAAAAAAATTAGTTTTTAACCAAGAATGGGATCGGTAAATTTACAGTTAGAAAGATTAATTTTCAAGCAAAAAAATGAATTTTTAACAAAATAATCAAATTTTTTACCAAAAAGATGAATTTTCAACTCAGGTGATGAATCTTCAACCAAAAAAATTAATTTTTAACAAGGTAGTTTCATTTTTGAGGAAGCAGTTGAATTTGTAAGTAAAAAAGACGAATTTTCAACAAAATAGTTGAATCCATAACTGAAACAGACTAATTTTCAACTAAAAATTGGCATTTTTTACTAAAATAATTATTATCAACCAAAAAAAAACGAATTTTCAACAAAGCACATCAATTTCAAACCAAATAGTTGAATTCTCAATCAAGAAGATTATGTTTCTGCCAAAAATGACGAATTTTCGACAAAATACAAACATTTTCATCCAAAAAGGTTATATTTCTATCGGATGGACGAATCTTCAACAAAATACATGAATTTTCAATTAGATAGTTGAAGTTTCTACTAAACAAGATATAGTTTCAATAAAAAAAAACGAATTTTCAACAGGATAGTTTAATTTTCAACCAAAGAAATGAACTTTCAACTGAATTGATCAATCTGCGACCAAAAAAAGAAATTTTTAACGAGGTAGTTCAACTTTCAACCGAGAAGTTTAATTTTCAAGGTAAAAATATAAATCCTCAGTAAAGAATATAATAGTTGGTGTTTCAAATAAAACTACTTCAATTTTAAATCAAAAACAGTTGAATTCAACCAGAAAAGACGAATTTTCAACGAAGTAGTTGAATGCTCAAACAAATCAGATTAATTTTGTTGCAAACAGTTGCATTTTTAAACCAAAAGGATGAAATTTCTACCAAAAAATCCAAAAAATTTTGTGCAAAAATTCAAATTTTTCTACCAAAAATAATAATTAATTAATTAATTTTCAAACTAAAAAGGCGAATTTTTAATAAAATAGTTGAATCCATAACGGAAACAGACTAATTTTCAACTAAACAGTTGCATTTTTTGAAAAAAGGATAAAATTTTTACCAAAAAATCGAAAAATCCACATTTTTCTACCAAAAATAATAACTAATTTTTAAATAAAAAGGCGAATTTTCAACAAAATAGTTGAATTTTACACACAAAAAAATTTTTTTTTAATAAGAAGGAAAAAAAATTTCAACCAAATTGTCAAATTTTCAATCATACAGTTGAATTTTCATCCAAAAAGGATGAGTTTTTTATGATATTGTTGAATTTTCAAGAAAATGATTAAATTTCCACACAAATAATAAAATTTTTAAGCAAAAAAGATGAATTCCTATCCAAAGAAGGATAGTAGACTTCCCAACGAAAAAGAATTGACTTTCAAAGAAAAATAGATGGATTTTCTTCTGGGGTTCTATTAATTCAGTTCGCATTTAAGTAAAAAAACGAGAAAACGGGGAATAGACTGAGAAGTCTGCGATAAATAAATAGGAATTTTGATAATTTATAGACTAAAGAATAATAGTTTAAATAAACATTGATATTCATTTTTCATACTTCAAAAATAT
>JAUMHM010000048.1:13296349-13314204 GCA_032362435.1 Melikaiella ostensackeni
CAATGATATTCATTTTTCATACTTCAAAAATATTTTGTTGGAAAACTGGAAATGTTCTCTTCTAAAACTAATTTCATTAAGGTTGTATGTTTATTTAATTAACAGCATTTATATGTAATTTCGTTCCGTAAATTTATAAAATCTTAGTAAGATTTTTTTCTTCCAGGAGGAGTCAGAGCAAATCTTATGGTATCTTACATGAAGTGAGGAAGGGGGGGTTGGTCGAAAATTTCAGAAAAACACCTTACTTAATTTATGGATGATCACTAAGGTGCTATGAGGTGATAAGGTCACTAAGATGATTAATTATAAGTCATAATCTTTCGCTGACGTCATTTTTCTACTCCCTAGGGAGTAGAACGTACGTTCTACTCACACCGCTCGAGAAGCTAGTTCGTGGTACCGCTCGAGAAGCGAGTTTGTGGTTCCGCTCCACAGACATGAAAATGGGACGAATTCATGGGAGTGTTATAAAAAGATCTAAGTTTCAAATAAAATAAATATAATTTTATTATCATTTTTTTTTATCATTACTATTAGAAACAGCATACTATGGTATAATACGGTGCAAATGGCGAAACGAAAATTGGCTTTTTCCTAGTCATTATTTGATCATTAAATGACAGGTGCTACAGTCTTGGATGTTTGTTCTAGGTGTTCGACGTTTAAAATATATAACACCGTGAAATAGACACGTTAAGCGCACCTGTGTGTGACCGTAATCATACCTGCCCAGTTCTGACGGAAGCTTTCAGGAAATTGGCTCGCAGGGTTTAGTTTGTAATCTAACTCAAAACTCCAGCAAGCGTGACGCAATCACCCACAGATCATTTTATAGTCCATCCTATCGTTTGTACTCTTTATTTTCTTATAATTATTCTATAAATGCGTATCTCCCCACTTATTAAAATATATCCTTAACCTTATACTTTTTTAAAGCACCTGTACTGAAAATCCGATTTTCAGTACTTGTAAAGCGGGTTTATACTAAAAAAGTTTCTACCCTAGGGTTGAAACTCTACGATGCATCGGAATGAAATAATTCAGTCAGTATTTTTTCTCTCTTTTACCGTTCTTCAGAGAGAGACGGAGTGATTGAGTCGATGTGGCTGAATAGTAGAGAGTGTGTGAACCCGCCCTAATGACTCTCGACAATTTCAACTCATTTACTCATCTCGATGCACGCGCATAACCTCAAATCATCACTCAACAAGTGCCAAATTGATTGAGCCGGTGAAAAAAGGTGTCGGTGAAATTAAAAAGTGTTAAAGGAATCTAAATGATAAGTGAAGACTTTTCGCCTGAGTTCGAAGAAGAATGTTTCGGCAGGCCTCCCGATCTACGCGAAATCGCGAACGAAATGTACAAAAACTTATGTTCCGAAAAGTTTGTAGCACGCTACGAAACCGCGTACCAAAATTTTATTGAGTGGCAAACTTCGAAAAAAATAACTTCACTTTCCGAAGATGTCATTTTGTCGTATTTCGGTTACCTCACGAATGTACTTTTATACCTGTATAAACCGACTACGCTTTGGAGTACATATTCAATGCTGAAGCAAACGTTGCGAAAAAATTACCAAGTCGACATTAGCAAATATTTGCGTTTGATTGAATTTTTGAAAAGACAAAAAACCGGTTTTCAAAGTATTTAATCTCAAGTTTTCGAATCACAGGATATCGAGAAGTTTTTGCGAGAGGCACCCGACGAAATTTATTTGGCAACGAAGGTAAATATAAACAATTTTTAATAAATCTCAAGTGAAAAT
Source organism: Melikaiella ostensackeni (assembly GCA_032362435.1). Lineage (NCBI taxonomy): Eukaryota > Metazoa > Arthropoda > Insecta > Hymenoptera > Cynipidae > Melikaiella > Melikaiella ostensackeni. The sequence continues at coordinate 13,298,118 of JAUMHM010000048.1, forward strand.
TAACAAAACAATGTAACAGTCAAAAATTGATGATAGATTCTAAGTTTAAAATTGAAAAATTGGTTCAAATTACAACATTTTAAAATTATCAGAGGGTAACACTGTTTTTTTCTTTTCAATCTTGTTTTAATTATATCAAGGGGCTCCCAGCAGATTTAGATTTTTTCAATTATCATTCATAATTTTTATTGATTGAGCGTGATGTTAATTTCTTTAATTTACGTATTTTAGTATTCTTACTATTTATGAATTTTTAAATGAAAAATTATGAAAAACGACCATGAAAAATGTTTTCAGTAAAAAATTTGATAAAACAAATATTTGAATCACTTGCATTCAAATGTGTTTCGAATTTCGCGCCATATATAGCGTTTTCGAGTAGTTAGGTTAGGTTAAAAAGAGTAAGATTTAGGAAAAGACATAGTTATACTGACGAGTGTGACGCTATCAATGGAAAACGTCAATAAAGACAGGCTTACCTTTACATATGTAATTTTAAATAGGTCTGTCAGGTTAAATATTTTTGCAGTTTTAAGCGCGCCCAATTTGCAAGTACCTCAAATCGAATTTTCAATAGAGTTGCTGTGAAAAATAGTATGCATTTCTAGTCTAGTCTTCGATCCTCATTATCTCGAGAGAGATTTCGAACATAAAATCTCATTATCGACGTATATGTACATTTTATTTTTTTAAATTTTTAAACGTCTAACTCGATCAGGGCCAGACTAGAACGTCCAGAATGACAGCCCGATCTGGCCCTGAAGAGGCCCCTCTAAATTTTTCATTCCTAGGAATATTATTATTTGAAAAGTTTTACAGTATAAAATAAACAGAAAATTCTGAACTTTAAACTGTATTTAACAATTTTAGAACAATATAAGAATATATGTTACGTATTTAATGAGAATTAGTAATTTTAGCTGCGTTACTAGTGGATAATACGAAATTTTCTATTCCCGTATTAATTTTGAGGTTAAGTTTTGATCTTGATTATAATTTATCTACTTACTTTCGTTTTCAGTGCGCAAATAAGGAATATACTGGAACCTCCATTCAACGGCTGTCTTGGGTATGGCCTGCCATGGCCGTGAGGCTCTTCCAAGAATTTCTACACTGTAAACAGTCAGGTCCGTATAAACCATTTCCAGTTGGAATACATAATATTAATTAACTGTATTTTGTACTAATGTAGATTTTTGCTATCATAAAGGATGGACCTTTTTTTATTAATGAAGACTGTCTAATGAGAAAAGAATTTTATGCGCGTATCCAAAAATAAATGAGAAATATGGACGCCCCAGCTCTCGCAACGACTTCCGTTTGACGTCTTGGACCCCCTCTTCGACGAATGTGAGCGGGCATCCCTACCCCTTTATAATGTCTCATTGGGGGGGGGGCGGAAAATCACCCCTGTGACTGATCACAAAAATAATGTAGCTCCCATCCCTACCCTTTTCCAACGTTACAAATCCCCTATCGGAATCAACATCAAGAAAAAAGGAAGAGATTCGATTGAAAGTTATTCCTATTTTATGTATATTTTATTATTTACTATTTCCTTCAAAAATTTGCAGCTGAACTTGAAGGATTAGGGAAACTATATATTAAAAGAAATGAGATTATAACAGTGCAGTTTTTCGGGAAGACTTGTCGAATGTGTCAAAAATGCTAGTCATCCTGAAATTCAGGATGACTAGCCAAAAGTGCAAAATTGCTAGTCGTCCCGAACTTTGGGATTACTAGACGCAGCCTTTTCTTTTTTAAACAATGAAATAATCTGAATATATTGGTTCTAAATCAACCTATAAAATAAATGAGTGCAGAGATTAGAAACTCTATACTCTTTTAGTTAGATTTAAATTGGTATATTACTTTAGTCATGACAGAAAAATGTATCAAGCTGAGTTTAAATTATAAGTGTATTGGATCTGAATATCTGATAAAATAACAGGTATAAGCACGTGCGATTCTCAGAGGTGAAACCTTTACTTTAAATGTCCATCTTTGGGACGGATCAAGGATTGACGTTCAATTCTGTTCGATGACTGTGTAGAAATAATAAATTGAAATGCAAAAATGAAAAAAATTCCTTTCGATTGAATATTTCAAGGATTTAAATTTAAAAATGTTTACTTCTCAACCATCTATTCAATTCCCATTAGCGTGGATCGAAAATACAAAATTTTAAAAAATCGAAAATGACCAGTACTGAAAAGTTGTTACGTTTTATTACAAATGAAAATCTCTAATGACTTTTTGATATCAAAAATGGTCCTGTGGTGTTGCAATGAGGTCAGAAATATTTAATTTTGAGAATTTAAAAATTTTCCTTATGGGTACGAAAATTATGGTACTTTTTTTATGTACATTTTCGGATATTGAATGCTAATAGAAAATAAAAATTAAAAATCATAACTTTTGTTTAAGTTAGAATTTTTTTTAAATGAGCAAAAATGGCATTTTTTAAGATTCAGTTAATTTTTATGAATTTTTTAAATAGTTTTTTTATATGTATATATATGTCTTTTATTGCAATTGAAGAAATTAATTGCGATGAAAAAGCAAGGTATAGTTTCATTAGATGTCGAAAAAATTTTCTTTCACGTTACATTTCTTAAAAAATTATGAATTTAGTGGTTTATGACTTTTTTTGCTGTAAAGTCCGAGGTAAAGTCTAAGAAGAAATTTTTTTTTATGTCTAAGGAAATTATAGCCTCATTCTCCAGTGCAAACTAAAGACATGTCATACGTATGACTAAAAAAATTGTAATTTCAATCAAAATTAACCAAATCTTAAAAACTGTTATTTTTACTCCTTTACAGAAAATTATAAGTTAAAGAACAATTATCTTTTTAATTTTAATTTTTTGTTAGTATGAATTCTAAAAATTAAAAAATTTGACTCTATTGCGACACCGTAGGACCATTTTTGGTTATAAAAAGTCATTGGAGTTTTTTCTTAATAGTAACAAGTGACAAGTTTTCGGCACTAGCCATTTTTAATTTTGAAAAATTTTGTATTTTCGGTTTACCCTAATACCCATTCCTATCTTCTCAAGTATTGACTTTTTGCATGAAATGAAAACGAAACATCAAGTGAGAAAAGTCATTTTTATCAACAAACTTGTGCTCATTTTTCAAAATAAAAACTAGATTTTTTATGATAACAATTTTAATAAAAATTTAACAATTATTTCAAAAAAGAATGATTTTGATGAAAATTAATCATAAGTTTGTAGACGGGTAGCTCAATGTGTTGAAAAATAGAATCTTTAAAATATTTGAAGAATATTCTATTTTTGTTTCCTTGAAGGTGGTGTTTTCTTATGTAAAATTATACGTGTAAAAAATTGGCAACCTTAGAGCATGAATATTTCATACAGCTGAAAAGTGTTATGTAGTCCTTCCCCTTCAGTAATTTACATTTTATATTCAAATATTAGGGAGGGTCGAAGGGAGCAATTTTTTTCCAATCATCTAAAAAAAGAAACCAGAAAATATTGCTTTATTCTTTTTGCTAAATGTACAAAAGTTGTTAATCTAGATAAGTGAAATATTTTTGCTTCCTCATAAAGGAAGCTATGTAATGGTACAAATTCCGATAATTCTTAAATTCGTTTAATTAAGTGTGCCTTAATTAAAAATGGTTAATATGAACATGATAATTTGAAGACGGTTGCAGATAAATTGATGATATTTGGAGGGCTTATTTGCACCACTTATATCTGAAAACTGACGCAAGGATTTTTCCAAATATTAAATTTCACATTTTTATGCACTCTATAATATTTTTAAAATGGGTTTTTCATAGTAAAACTTTTTTCATTCACATAATTCAAAGTTGTGCAAGAACATAAAATACTCCTTTACTCGAGACGAATCGATTGACCTATAATATTAATACATTTATTAAAAATTAAGGAAGTTATGGTCACTTATAATATTTGAATAATCTATTCATGACGGTAAAACTTTTTCCATTAACATGATTCAAAGATGATGTGCGAATAAAACAAACTCCTTGATTCGAGGCAAATTGATTGACCTAATAGTATTTTTGTACTTTTACGGTGGGTGGGGAACCCCGTCAGAGAATCCCCTAAAATTCAATTTTTAAACACTTTTATTATTAATTTTAAATAATTGAAAATAAATCATTGGTGCATCCTCTAAGAGGAAGCCCGTGAAAATTTTCACTTTATTTAAAAGTGGGTGATAACACGCGGCTACATACGACTTTATTAGAAGTACTCGTTTTGTGCTTAGACGTTTGGCCAGGGGAGAGGAAAACTGCAGAAAACCAGCTTCCCGAGTAAAGCCCGTTTTCGACTGTCGAGTTCAAATGTAGACATTCGACGGCATCGAGTGTACACTAGGGTGGTCCAAAAATGCATTGGAACTTTTTTTAAATTTTCATGCTCTCACCCCCAAAATTTGGTCGAATCCACAAAAAAATTAATGCGTATTTCCTTGTTATTGAAAGAAAAAGATATTTAGAGGTTCCGCAGGTTGGCCATAGAATGTAAATGAAACTTTTCTTTTTGAATTTCACCCCCATGAGTCTCTTTTATTCAGTCCAAAAAAAACCCCATACGTGAAAAATTGGGTTTTCAGATTTTTTTGCACCTTATTTATAATAAGTACCAGAATGACATTTTAATTATATTAACAGTATATTTAGAAGAAATAAGCGTATAGTAGACTGAAAAATATATTAAATATATTTGAAATCAAAAACATCTGTAAAAATCATGAGATTAGAAAAAATCGTAAATAAAGTACTCAATGGTACTTAATAAAAGAAGGCACATACTGTCCATATTGCATCTACCTCGAATTAATATTTTTTGCAGGCAACGAGGGTATCATTTCTTTTACCTGAATGTATCTGAAACCTTTCGGTAACCTTATTTTTTGATAAGTATCGGGTTAACGTTTTGATTACTTGTAAAATTGAAAGAGCCTGAAAAAATTATGACAAGATTTATGTACACAGAATATGGGAAATGAAGGAAATACTCGTAGATCATAGTGCCAAGATCGAATTTTGTGTGTTGATTTAGAATCAATATATTCAGATTACTCAGTTTTTCAAAAAAGAAAAAGGTAATAATCCAAACCAATAACACATTTCTAAAAAATTGCTAACTTTCTCAAATTTGTTAACTATATTTGAGTAAAATTGATATCTTTTGGTAAATTGAGTCAACCATTAACACCTCAATTAAAAGGAATCTTAGGTCTTCATAGGCAACTTTGCAAATTGGAACAAATCCTTGCCAAAATGTCTCTCTTTTAAAATTTCTTAAAGATCGAGATGAAATCTACTTTCTTATGAAAGTTTTTTGTGTCCTCGAAAAGAAACACCCAAAAAGTTCACAAATTAAAAATAGACTTTGAGACTACCCGCTTTTTCGCTCATTAGAGACAATCAGACAAATGTACAATGAATGTACACAACAAGAAGGAGGAAGAGGGAGAAAAAAGAGTCATACAAAATGAGCCTGAAGTTTCCAACGTTTACGAAAAACAAAAAAAAAAGCTAAAAATAAAATTTTTGAAAAGTCAAAATTTTTTCACTGATTATGGCAGATTTTCATGCCAAAAGTACCCCAAAGAAGTTTCATTGCTCTAGTACATGTGGAGCCCTCCCTTAATCAACCCCTGAAGTTTCAAAAATTCACTAAAAATACACTAATTAGAAAAGTCAAAATTGTTTCACCGATTATGGCAGGATTTCATGGCAAAAGTACCCCAAAAAAGTTTCATCCCTCTAGTACATGTGGAACCCTCCCTTAATCAACCCCTAAAGCTTTAAAAATTCAGTAAAAATACACTAATTAGAAAAGTCTAAATTTTTTCATTGATTATGGCAAAATTTCGTGCCAAAAGTACACCAAAAAAGTTTCATCTCTCTAGTACGTGTGTAACCCTCCCTTAATCAACCCCTAAAGTTTCAGAAATTCAGTAAAAATACACTAATTAGAAGAGTTAAAACTTTTTCACTGATTATGGCAAAGTTTCATACGAAAAGTACCAGAAAAAAGTTTCATCCTTCTAGAACATGTGAAACCCTCCCTTAATCAACCCCTAAAGCTTCAAAAATTCAGTAAAAATACACTAATTTGAAAAGTCAAAATTTTTTCACTGATTATGGCAGAATTTCATGCCAAAAGTACCCCAAAAAAGTTTCATTCCTCCAGCACATGTGGCACTCTCCCCTAATTCACCCCTAAGGTTTCCAAAAAACGAAAAAGCAAAAAATAAAATTTTTGAAAAGTAGAAATGTTTTTATTGATTATGGCAGCAATTCATGGCAAAATAGTCCTCAAAAAGTGTCATCCCTCCAGCACATGTGGAACCCTCTCTTAATTCACCCCTAAGGTTTACAAGAAACGAAAAAAACGAAAATTTAATTTTTGAGAAGTCAAAATTTTTTCATTAAATCCTTTGCAACTCCTATTTTGTTTTGAATAGAATGATGAGAATTAAAATTTAGTGTCCTTCCTGAATAAATAGTTTCTCTGTGCCAATCAGCAATAATATAATTTTCATCAGTTCTTATTGAGGTCAAATCAAAAAAATTCAATCTACCTTCTGTTTCAATTTCAACAGTAAACTGTAATTTTGGATGTATACCTACTATTAAATACATCAATTACAGTATCTACATTTTGTGCATGTAAAGACAATCCAGAATCATCAACATATCTTGCATAAAAGTTCAATTCAACATTAATTTTGTTAAAAATTTCATTTTCCAAATCTTCCATCACAATATTTCAGCAATAATTGGGGACAAGACTGAGCCTATCGGAGCTCAAAATTTTTGTTTATAGAAAGTACTATTGAATTTGAAATAAACGGAATTGAAAACATTTTCAATAGCATCAAGAAATTGTTTTTTCACAATCTTAGTGTGAAACTTGATGGTATCTCATCTATTCCAATAGCAAGCTTAACTCTGTCATACGGAATGTTAGGAAACATGGCTATTACGTCAAAGGAGACAAAAATGTGATTTGTTGGTATTTTAACATTTTCAATTAATTTCGTTCTCTCTGGCATTCCTCTTCGCTCACTCAATTTCTATTACAAAGCCACCAGGTCTCTTGGTGTTATCTTGACTCTGAAGTCTCGAGGCCCAGAAAAATGGGCCACTTTTTACGCGATCTGTAAAAGATGATTAGATGAGGGGAGTCGATATGAGAGAGGGCACTAAGTGATGTCTTCTCGCAACTTCTATTGTCAGTTGATGGCTTTTCGAAGGACTTTTGAGTTAATCCACCGCCAGATCACAGATAAACTTCGGTTAAATAAGGATTAGCAGGGTGACTCAACGAGATCATCTTCGCGCCTCAAGCATTTTTGACTACCGCGATCGGTCACTTCGAACAGGTCACACTTATCGAGACGATCGTATTTTTTCTAATTTGCTGATGACGTGAATCTTTTTGACAACTTTAAGGCTCCTTAGATATCTCCACTTGATTCAGTGGCTTAGCAATAATTACTTAGTGTTTAGTGCTAGTTAATGTTAAAAGTGACGTTCCCAGTTCAAATCCGGGCCGAGGTAGATTTTTTCTCATTTCTCCAAGAAAGTATTTAACATTACGGCCAGTAGACGAAAAAACTAATTTTCTATCAATTTTAATTAAATAATTATTCATACATATTATATATCTCGGTGGATGGGTTTGGATTCCGATCAACACAAAAGGACCTGCACCTCTCGTTTTCCTTTTGAAATCATTCCAGGGATACCTCATGATATTTCTTAGACCAAAAAGAAAAAGAATCGCTGGAGGGATTGTCGAATAAACTTAATTTTTAATTTTTATTTTCAGCTTATCATGCATATTTTCGTAAAAGTAACTCCAAAGCGGTGCTTTTTTAGCTTAAACGATGTAGTTTAGCATCGAAAAAAATGATCTAAATGTTAAACATCTTTCAACATCCGGGACTCATTTTAATTTTGAAAAAAGTGTGAGAAATTGCAGTTATTATCAGTTTTAAAAATATTTCTTTACTTCGGAGATTGATACCCCTTAAAACTAAAAAAAAGAGAATTATTTATCTTATATAGTTTAGGAGATACAGCCTTCGGACTTTGTATTTATCTGAAAAATTTGTAAAAAAATATTTAGTTTTAGTTTTTGTAAAATAGCATATTTCCTGTGCACTGTAGATCAAAATAGTCACAACATGAGTTAAAGTAGACTTGATTTCGAGCAAATCTAAAAAATTAAATATTATACCCCTCATACGTCCGAAGTTATAGCATGTTGAAAAATACCTACTTTTATGAAAGTGCGATAAAAAGTAATTTTTTATAAATATTCGGGTTTTCAGCGCAACTTTTGTTAAGAGTTGTTCTTATAATAATAACAGTACATCCAATAGTATCCAGATCTGGAAAGCTTAAGTAATTCCTTAAATATATCCATTAAAATCACGGGCATCAACTTTTAAAAGAAAACTCATTTTCACGGATATATTTCAAAAGTTACTAGAGTTTTACAGATTTTTATGTTATTTTCTGTACTTTTATGAATACAAAAACAATTTTTAACACAAATTGCAGTAGATTTTTTCCATGAATTGTCTCATTTTTTTAAAGGAATTAACTAAAAATGTCTTCTTAATTATAGAAGACATATAAAGTTCATTGCACATATTGCTCAAGTATTTGTAAATAATGCAAATGGTTATTGTGCTGCTTGATCATTTTCTCTTTTCGAATATTCAATTTGTTATAAAGATTTTCATTCTTATTTCTATTCCAACAAAAAGTCATTAGTAAGATATTTTTAGTTGATTTCTTGAAAAAAAATAAAACCATTCATGAAAAAATATCGAAATGTGCATTTGTTTTAAAAAGTTGTTTAAATAATTGACAGTTACTGTTGATTCAAAAAATATGACAGCAAAAAGTCACTGGCAAGACATTTTAGGCCGATGTCGTGAAAAAATTAAGCCTATTGATGGAATAAAGGTAAGAATAGATATTTGTTTAAAAAATTTGTTTAGATAAGTAAAATTTGCCGTCAACTTGGAAATATGTGACAACAAGAAGTCATTGGTCAGACATTTTTAGTTGATTACTCTGAAAAAATGAGACCCTTAATGGAAAAAAAATCGAAATGTGTACTTGCTTACAAAAATTGTTTAAATAATTAACAAAGTAGGACAGCAAGAAGTCACGGGCGGGACATTTTTAGTTTATTCCGTAAAAAAGTGAGTTTATTCCTGGAAGAACATCAAACAAGAGCATTTGTTTATAAGAACTTTTTCAATAAATAAAAAACTTGGTCAAAATACAAAACATGACAACAAGGTGCCGTTGAAAAGATATTTTTAGTTTATTCTGCGAAAAAAATGAGCCTATTCAGACATTGTTACAATGTGTATTTGTTTACAAAAATTGTTTAAATAATAACAAAAGAGCAACTATTTTTAACTAATCGTAATCGTACATTCATTTCTCTCATATTTTATGCAAAAACTATGAATTTCAACAACCAATAATTGGAAATTATATAAAAATGACACTCCTTCATTAATTTGTTTATATCATTATAGACAAATTTTTTTTTCACTCTAACACATAATAGATTATTTCTGTGTAGTTCTTACACTGATTTAAGGCCTGTTTAATTGCATTTGAGAATCTTTAGAACAGCGGCACACTTGAAAAGTTATTTAAAAAAAAAATTTATTTGTTATTAAATAAGAAATGTTTCTTTGAGAAATGTCAAAATCGGCAGTTAAAGTTAAAAAAAGCATCCAAATCCGTTGAAAATTAAGATTTTGAGCGATTTTGTCCAAAAAAATTGTTTTTTGGCACACTGTGCGAGGGGAGGGGGGTCCACTCTCAGTTTGAGTGTACGAGAAATATATTTTCGAAGAATGCTTTGGAATACTTAAGAATATGTCGGAATATTTGAGGATATTTGTGAACACAAGGAATACTTGGAATACGAGGATCGTTTGATAAGTTCGGTAAAAGAGGAAGTAAAATTTTTTTGGAAAGTTTGCCTTTATTTCTCAACATAGTCTCCTTCAAGGGCCACACATTTTGTCCAGCGAGATTTAAATTTTTTCACCCCTTCAGAAAAGTAAAATTTCCTTAGGGATCACTAAATATTGTGGATATCACCTTCCCAGCTGACAAAATAGTCTTCGCCTTCTTTGGCGCACTTTCACCAGGCAGTACCCGCTGCTTTGACTGCTGCTTTGACTGCTGCTTTGTTTTAATAAGAAATAAACGGTTTACAACGAAGGACCATACTCCCCGTGAACTTCGTCTATTTCGGCTTCGACCTCCACGGCCGTCCGATTTTTTGAAATAAAATACCAAACTCTCCTTTCTCCATTTTTTCGAAAACTACTGATACACTCACTTCAAAACGAATGCCGAACGCAAACTAAGCACCGGTTTTGGCTGAAGCTTGGTATAGGTTAGTTTGAAGAGTGCTATTTCTTGGTCATATACTACAAAGTTCATTTTGGCGCCATCTAGCGGGAATTTTACCTTACTTATCAAACAATCCTCGTATATGAGAAAATGAGAAAATATGTGGGAATATAAGGATATATGTGAAAATATTTGGGAATGCTTATGAATACTCGGGAATACTTTAGAATACTTGAGAATATTTCGGAATATATTTCAGTGAAAATTACAGAATACTTTAAAAAATCAGTCTGCGGCTTGGTTATCAAAAAAATGGTCAAAACTTTTGTTAAAAGTGTGATATTTTTCAAGTTAATGAAGGTATTAATCTTTTTCTTCCTTATTCTGATAGAATTTCTCGTTCTCTATCGAAATTCATTGGAAAATTTCTGAAAAGTTCAAAATTAACAAAATGGCGGTGGTTTTTCTGAAAATATACAAAGTCAATAACTCAAAAAATCCCACCATTTTTTTCTCCTAATATTTTTATAGATTCTCGCTGATGAGATCATGATGCAAAACTAATCGTAGGTGGCAGCACCGAGCCGAGTACTAGACCCTCTGTCAATGAGATACAAATTTTGCAATGAAAGAAATTTTGTGAATAACGAGAAAGTGCCATTTACAGCTTGGAAACATCACAAAACAAATTATTAAAACTTTTTTCATTGATATTTATCCTCTAGTATTCGTAAAAGGTTCATGGACCGTTTTCTGGCAGCCAGTTGCAAAGTGAGGTTAGATTTATCACATTTCATCATGTATTCCACTGTATAAATAATTTCCACTACAAGTATAAATTACCTTCGCATATAAGCACTTAATATGTATTTAAAGTTTACTTATAACAGAACTAATTCAATTATTTCAAATTAAAACATTTGAGAAAATGGAAAATGTAATTAAAATGGAAGTGTTTAACTCGAAATATTCGGGGAATTCAATTTTCTAATACAAAATTTAAAGGACCAAATTTTAACTGAGAAATCTTAAATCAGAAGTCAATTTTTAAACACCTGGAAATTCCAGGTGTCAAAACTTCAGTACACCACTAAGTTAACTAACCAACATAACTGACTAGATTCGTATCAAGAATACCAACCTGACGTTAAAAGGCGGTTAGGGGCGGATTACAATTTTAGAACAGAAGGTTTTGGAATTTAGTCATTTTAAAGTGAAGTCTCATCCAAAGCGACTTTTTTAGTGATCAAGGCAAAAGACTTATCTCTTAATTCCTTTCAAATGTGTCATCTTTTCCATTAATTTCTCTGCGAAAAATGATTACCAGAAAAAGGTATTCAAATTCAGATTATATCGTTTTCCAAAAAAGAAAAAGGTAATAATCCAGACCAATAACACATTTTTAAAAAATTGCTAGCTTCATCAAATTTTTAAATTATATTCAAGTAAAATAGATATCTTTTGGTAAATTGAGTTAACCATTAACACCTCAATTAAAAGAAATATTAAGTATTCATAGACAACCCTGCAGATTACAACAAATCCTTGCTTAATGTCTCTCTTTTGAAATTTCTTAATGATCGAAATGAAATATACTTTCTCATGACCATTTTTTGTGTACTGAAAAAGGAACACCCAAAAAGTTTAGAAATCAAGATTTGACTTTGAGACTACCCGCTTTTCCGGCGCATTAAAGACAAATAAATTTAATGAACCTTTTTGAATTTGGTTGAAAAAACCGCAATGCACAGATACACATAATTTTATAGTGTCTTCTATTTTATAATAATAAAAAAAATCTCTATAAGAAAGTGAATTTCACATTGATCTTAAAGATTTTTGATTTTAATGAGAAAATGGAGAGGTTGACCAAACAACACTTGATAATAAAAAAATGTTTTATTTATACTTTCGAAGTTTGTACATTTATTGTATACTTGTACCTATTTTTTTCCTAACATTGAAAATATAAATAATTTAAAAAAACATTATGAAACCAATTTTTCAATATTAAGAGTTTTACAATCTTTTGAAACAATAATTTATAATTTCGAATTCAAAGCATTCGAAATTCAAGTCCCCAAAGAGTGGGAAGTCTATGTGGGGGGATTGAAAATTGTGAAATTTGAAACTGAAAACCTCCAAAAATTAAGAAATTTCAAACGTAGTATTTTCGAATTCATGCTTTGAAAGCAAAAAGACTTTAGTTTCAAGGCCTCAAAAATTAAACTGATTTGGAATTGCGCATTCAAAACTGTTATTTTAAATTGAAATTATAGAAACTTTAAATGTGATAAAAATAATTAATAATATCTATTATATCATGTAGTATCAAGTGACACTCAGAGTGACTGGATAGATTTTTTCACTGAAAAATGTGATTGTTAGCAATAAAAAAATCACTGTCATTTTTACCGTTAAAAAGTGAAGAATTTTGAATATTGTGAGCCATCAAAGTTTAATTATTCTGAAAACTTTGAAAATTATATGCTTTCTAATTGCATACTTTCAAAATTATATAATCAGTTGATAATATAAATTATTAATAATATATGTTAATAAATAATAATAATAATAATGATTTATTAATTATAAGACTGAGTTTTTCCAAATTGAATAATTTGCAAATTGAAAGTGTTTCAAATTAAACAATTTTACATTCAAAGTTCTCAAAATAATACTTACAATTTTATCAATTGTAAGTTTTTTTCCAAATTGAATAAGTTCAAATTAAAAACTTTCAAAATTTAATAATTGTGAACTGAAAGCGTTTCGAATTATACAGTTTGGAGTGCTTTTAAATTGCAAATATCCAGAAATGAATAATTTCAGATTAAATATTCGAAAACGTCAACCTAAAATGATATTTAATTAAATAATTTAAAATGGAAAGGATTTGAAATTGTACCAGCTCTAAGTAAAAGGGTTCAAAAATAAAAAATTTCGAAGTGTCTCTTTAATTTCGAAATTGAAAGGGTTTGAATTTAAAACTTTTGAATAATTTTAAATTGAAAACCTTCGAACTAAATAATTTTAGATTAAAATTTTGAAAATAGGACCATTTCAACTGGAAAGGAGTTTACATATTTTCAAATTTATAAAGTGCTTGAAGTGAAACAATTTTCAATTCAAAACGTTTAAAGTTTGAGAATATGACAATAATAATTAAAATTCTTTCAATTTGAAATTGAATACGTTCGAATTAAAAACTGTAAAAAATGAAAAATTTCGAATTAACTTTGAAAAAATGAAATTTTGAATAATTTAAAATTGAAAACGTTGAAAATTGAATAATTTTAGATTAAAATTTTTAAAAAAGGTTATCATTTTTGAACAAAAGCGTTAAAAATTAAATAATCGAAAAATGAAAGTGTTTGAAATTGAATAATTTTCAATTCAAAGCTTATAAATGGGACAATAAGCTTTTAAACTTTTTCAATTTGAAATTTAATGAGTTAGAATTAAAATCTGCCAAAATTGGAAATTTTCAAATTGACATTGTGATTATAAAAGTTTGAACAATTTTTAATTGAAGAAGTTCAAAACTGAATAATTTCAGACTCAAAGCTTGAAAATTGCATCTTTTCAAATTTAAAATCAATCATTTCGAATTAAGAGATTTCGAAATTCAATAATTTCTGTTTAAAATTTAAGAAATAAGAGTACTTCAAATTTAAAGGATTTAAAGTGGAATAATAATTCTCAATTTAAAAACGTACAAACTTGAATACTTTTATCATATTAAAATTTTTCTTTTTATAATAAAAATTTAAAAAATAGGACAATATCTCATGGAAAGTAATTCAAGTTAGATCATTTTGAAATGAAAGTGTTAAAAATCTAACAATTTCAAATGAAAAGCTCTTGAAAAATTTTTAAAATAGGAGAATAAGTTTTCAAATTCTTTCAATTTGAAATTGAATAAATTAGAATTAAAAATTGTCAGAATTGCAAATTTTCGAATTGGCTTCAGAATTATAAAATTTTGAAAGACTAAAAATTAAAAGCGTTTGAAATTGAATAATTTTAGTTTCAAATTTTGAAAATTGCCAATTTTTAAATTTAAATTAAATAATTTTGAATAATGTTAGTTTTAAATTTTGAAAATTGCCAATTTTTAAATTTAAATTAAATAATTTCGAAGCGAAAGCGTAATTCGTTTTAATAATTAAAGTATAGAAGCTAAGTATAAAACGAATTCATGTCAAATTGCTAATATATGCAATTTCTTGGGATCAATAAGATTTTAAATCTTCGAAGTTGTACAAAAAAATGATATTAATAATTGGAAAGTAATATTTTTGGAATAAGTATATTTGACGTTTTACTTAAGTTATTTAATTTTCTTTTTCAGTTGATAAGTTTTTAATTTTTTATGACTTAAAGTATTTAAACAAAGAAAAAGTCTTTACCCTTTTTCACGTCTGATATTTGTTTCAGTAGAAATAATTAAATTGTTAAAATGTATTACAATTGCAATTTTTTAATTTCAAGAATGAGTGGAGTCTTCAGCCTTCTTAGTTTATTATATAAAAAAGTCAGAATGATTTCAAATATTTTAAAAGTTGTATGATTTTCCTTTTTTTTTAATTTTTGAAGACTGTAAATTTTAACATTTGAAATCCTACTTGTTGATCAGCTTTCATCTTGAAACTTTGAATATTAAATTATTTGAAACTGGAATCGTTTAGTATTAAACAAATTTGAATTGCAAGCATGTATCTAAATGTTGAAATTTGTTTCAAAATTTTATCGTTAGAAAGTAATTGTATGCTGCAGTAAAAAAATAATTAGACCTAAAGCTTAATCAAATAATTAATGTTAACCTGAAATGTCCAAACTTTTATAGTTTTAAATTTATATTAGTACAATATCGTAGGCGTTCAATATTTCGAATTAAAAGTCTGAATAAATAAATTAGCTGATGTTAATTTTTGCCGACACAATATTAAAATTAAAAATGCCGGAATGGAACATTCAAAATTACAACTTTAATAATAACTTTAAATTGAAACCCTGTACAATTAAAAAATATCGAAAAAAGCATTAAAAATTGCATATTTTTAAAGTAGTTTTTTCCAAACCCTTTTCAAATTATTCTGTGAAAATATAAAGAAATTTCGCCTTAAAAATAAAACCATGTAAGAACTAGGGACTCAAAAATTAATTTTTTTAAAAAATTTGATAATGTTCTAAATTGAATATTTCAAACTCAGTGCCTTTCAAATTATTATTTGTTTAAGTGATTAAATTGTAAAATTTTAAATTGGAATCATAGTAATCTTTTTTTATATTTGTATATTATTAATTGAAAATGCAATGTTTCCCGCGCGCTACAGCGCGCGTATAATACTTCTAGTCAATAATAAAGCATTTATATGCAAGGGGAACAACTTCATGTTACTTCAAGTGGAAAGTGGTATATTGCGTATCAAGTGGGAGAAGGCCTTTTCGTGACAAGGGCAATATTTTTAGGATGAATCGAAGTTAAGGGCGCCGAAGGCGCCCGATTTGAAAACGAGTCTAAAAACAGTGCACTAGTCCCGAAAAGGGCCTCTCATGAGACACGCACGATACTTTTCACAACAAGATCATAAAATTTCAAAAGATCGAAATGAAATCCACTCTCTTATGAAAACCTTGTGTGCACCAAAAAGGAACACTCCAAAA
>JAUMHM010000048.1:13329146-13346130 GCA_032362435.1 Melikaiella ostensackeni
TTATGCTACATAACCTCAAATATAGGCAAAAATCGCGATTTTCGCACTTTTAGCTTAGGATATCTCGAAAACCTGACGTGATGTAGCAATTCTGGGGCCAGATTCTTGTTCAGCGCACCAAAAACCTTCGGAAAAGTATACTCTGGTTTCTGGTTCTGGACTATTGTCGGCCTGTGTTATTATAATTTATATATTTTTTCTTATTTTCACGGAGTCAACAGAAAAGTTTAAAAATTAAATTGTAAAACATATTATAAAATTATAACTATGGTGAAAATTTGTTGCAAAGTTATAGACTTGATAACCACTTTCTATTGTGAGACTATACGATCTGCGCACCTAGCGGTGTTTGTCCTGAACTACTCGGCACAAATCATGAATTTTATAAAAATATTTTTCCGAACGAATCTTGTATGAAGTTATTTAAAAATATATTTCTTTACTTGAAGAAATTATTCATTTGACATGAATTACTTCATTTTATTTATCAAGAGAAACACTTTTTCCAAGTTAATAAATTAATAATAATAATAATAATAATAATAATAAATAGCGAAGTACCGGGTCATGAGTAGCTGTGGATATGATCTATATATAATAATAATAATAATAATAATAATAATAATAATAATAAATAACTAATATCGCTTTCAGTTGTCTCAATGTTTCTTTGACTCAAAGAATTCAAAATATTTGATCCACGCGTCGATGAATTAGTTATTTCAAATAAAATTATTTTCAATTCAAAGGCTCGAAATCATTGAACTAAAGAAATATTTCTTTGGATGCGAAAACGAGATCCAAGTTAACTATACTCTGTCCCATGAGAAAACATCAGCGGTCACGTAGCTTTTTTTGAAAGGGTGGAGTAAATCCTGTAGAGGGTGTGTACATATTTGTTCCTTCGAATCTGTAGCCAATAACTGATCAACCAAGACGTCAAACACTGCTACTGAAACATATGTTGAAAGGACATCTGAAGTTTTTCCTACCCGACTGTGATCATACATCTAAGAATGAAGGAAAAGGATGAAAATAAGCGAGCAAGAGAAGAATGAGAAAGAGAAGAGAGAAAAAGGACAGGTCAAACACTTAAAACACAGACTCATAGGCCAAGAAATATTTCTTTCAAAGAAATGGCAATTTAAGAAATGATTTTTTGAATCAATACACGAATATGTTGCCTTTAAACAATATTTATTACAAGTAAGCGAACAATTGCATTGGCTTAAAGAAATGGAGCCAAATAAACGCATTTCTTTGAATCCAAGAATTTTTTTCTCACTGTACCTTCAAAATGGAATATTTCTTCATTTTTTTCTAATATAATTTTAATACAAAACCACAAATTGCTACGATAGCAGGGATCACAGTCTTTCCCCCATTTCTCTGCGCTTACCCTTTTTTCAAATTCCTTCTTTTTCTCCTATTTTCGAAAAACTTCCCCTTTTTCCCCTTTAATCTTCAAGTATACGATATTTGAATTTGAGTAAGCGAACAAAACATGATAAATCCATTCGAGACGATTTCTCAGTAATAAGGAGACAAACGCTGTATCTCAAAACCACAAGAGTTAGAAGAAAAAATAAAAAAAGGTCATGTATAACCACCTAACTGGTTATCCAATATTATCGAATTATTGGACTTATTAGGTTAGATTTACAGTTTTTAGGGTCTCGTAGCCCTGGGCAAAAACCCTTATGGTTTCAGTTGAGTGTCCATCCGTCATATAAAAAAATGAAGGGAAGTGAGGGGAGAGGCTGAGGGGAAATTAGGGGGAATTGAGGGGAGAGTATGAGGAAGGGGAGGGGAAATAAGGGTTTGGAAGGGTAGTGAGGAAAACGGAGGAGAAGTGAGGAGAAGAAAAGGGAGGAGTGAGGGAAAATAAGGGGGAGTAATGAGATACGTAGTAAAGTGAGGGGTGAGGAGGGGAAGTGATGGGAAATAGGGGAAGTAAGGAGAAATAATGGAAGTGATGGAAGAGAGTAAGGGGTAAATGGAAAATGAGCGGAGGAGAAGTGATGGGAAATTAGGAGAAGTAAAGACATATGTAGAGAAGTGAGAGGAAATGGGGAGGTAAGGAGAAATTATAAGAAGTGAGGGAGTGAGGGGTAATGAAGAGTGCGAAAATAAGGAGAGGGGTTGTGATGGGAATTGAGGGGAAATGAAGCTAAGTGAGGAGAAATCAGGGGTCGTGAACGTGGTGAGGGGAAATGAGAGGAAATCAGAAGATGTGAGGGAAAGTGAGGGGTGATGAGGAGGGGGATGTAACTGGAGTGGAAATGAAAGGAGAGGAGGGGAATGAGGGGAAATTTGAGAGGGGAGGGAGAGATTTAAACAACTTTATTAACGACTTAATATATGATATATTATATATTGGAGCACTTAAATATATTATTTATAAATAAATAAAGTACGAAATAAAAAAATATATATCGTGAGGTTAATATAAGTACATGTTACATAAGTGCAACAAGTTTTAAGTAGTGAAAACTACAGTCCATTAAAAATAAATACTCTTAAAAAAAAACTTGAAGCTGAAACATTTTAAAACATGCTTAAAACGTGAAAATCGGAGACAGAAGTTTTCATCCAATATAAAATTGGCACAGTTAGAAATATATAGTAATTTTAAATGGATGTGTTCACCCTTTATAAAGGTGAATACTTTTTAATTGAAATGCCCATTGGTAAATAATTAAAAAATAATTTAGAAATTGAATATTCCAAATTGATCAACTGCAAAGTTAAATCTTCTAATCTGACTAGCTTTAAACAAAATTATTTAGAATTTAAATAAAACTTTAAAGCTGGAATATTTTTTCACTGAATCTATACAAATTAAATAATATTGAAAGAAATAGTTAATTATAGTTATAAGTATGAAGATTTAATTATTGGTGATGGAATTTTCGAAAGAGAAAATATTCTTGATTATGAAAACGATTTTAAACATACAAAAATTGTTTATTTAACCAATTTTATTTTTTGATGTACTTTTTGTATTGCCAGCAATGGATTTCCAACGACTTAAGTATATCCAATTTTAATAAAATAAATTCTTTAATGGCAGAAATCATTGAAAATTTATTTTAAATTATTCAAAAATGCAGCACTTTTTATAAAAATATTGTTTCTTCTTGTCTACACGTGAAAATGAATATTCAATCTTTCTCTTATTTGTCCCTTTTTTCGTGAAAAAATTACCGCATTCCCTCTTTTTTGAGCCCCATTTGCGCTGTAATGCCTGCAATAGTATAGAAGAGGCATGTCCAGAGAGGAGAAACTTGCTCAAAGGCCACATGTTGCACTTCCACCACCACCACTTATCACTTATTACTCGAGGGAGCTCGGGTGGTGGTTGCTCTCGTGAAGTATAATGAGGAGTGGAGGTGGAAAACTCACATCTACGATTTGAGCAGATTCGAGGAAAATCCCTGAAATTTCTCCTCTCTGGACAGGCCTGGTCTAGAAGTGAAAAAGAATTTGTTTTTCCGATCCGTCCTAATACAAAAATGTTTGTAAATAATGGACGAGAATAAATTACATTTTTCATTATTAAATTATTAATTAAATTGAAACTCACTGCGCGATCAATAACATTTTAAGTGTCGAGAATCCCAAGTATCTACGAATAATTCAGATTCTTGTTACGTATACATTAATCAATTAATCAGTTAGTAGGCAGACAGTTTTCCCGTTTATGAAATATAAATGAAATTATTTTGCCTCTCGTGTCCTAGTTTCTCCTGAAGATAAATTCCATACCAAAGTCACAAAATCTGTTATATGTTTTGATCAAATATGTATTTGATCAAAACATATAGCAGACAATTTACAAAATTAAACTACTATCATACTATTGAAAATATCACAGTAAATGCCAGTTGATCAATTTGATCCCGAAATTGGATCAAAATGATCCGCAACGCTTTTATACGGATTTTGGATTTTTTATTTGATCAGCAAATTGCGCATCAGAATAATCCGATTCTGAAGACCAATTGCTTTTCATCAATTTTCATGAGTAGGAACTGTCAAGTTTTATTAAAGATGAAAAAGTGTACTAAAAAATAACACCCAAAAAGGTCTCAAACCAAAAATAGACTTCGAGACTACCCGCTTTTCCAGCTCATTAGAGAAAAATGTATAATGAATGTACAACAACAAAAAAAGAAGAAGAAAAAGAAAGAGTCAACCAAAACCCACCTTATATTTCATATATTTATATTATATTTTCATATATTTCAATTTTTTTATTAAAATAAAAAATCTATAAGATCAAATGAAATTCAGTTTCTTCTGAAAACTTTATTGTCATAAAATGGACAACACCAGAAAGTTCTCAGTATCTGTGAATGGCAACCTTTTTAAGCAAATTTAAGATGAGTTTCTTCAATTTATTGGTATTCTCATTAAAGTTTTCTTTATTTTCTTTTTTTTTAAGTCAAAACATGTTTTTGTCCATAATATGAAATATCTTTTCTGAAAAAACCCATGAATCTTTCATTTTATCAATAAATCTTCTCTGTAATGCATCCATTCTAAACTTTTACTGATTGAATAAATTCATTAATACTTTGCACCGGTCTTCCAATAACATCCATCATAAAATCAAATAGCCCTCAATATTTAACAATTTCATTGAAAACCATAATACCAAAAACACGAAAAACAGAATAGATAGAATAATTTTTTCAACTTGCTGCGTAGAAAATCCAATAACTGTAATCCAATGTTTTGTAAACAACTCACCACAACATTAATGGAACAAACATTTAAATTATTAATTAAAAATATTAAATTTTGTTAATTTTCTTTTTCTTTTGTTGTTATGCCACGGCGATGTCATGAACGTCTACACGGACATCGAAACCTAAGCGTGCAAAGAAATTTCCTACATTCTTTTTAACGCAAAATTATTGATTTTCGGCATATAGTCGAACTACGTAAATCCTGAAAAACACTTTTTGAAGATAAGAAAATAATTTCCAGAGTCATGGATATTTATAGCCCAACATAGGAAAATTGCAATTTTTCTCCCACCGTGAAATTCAAAATTTTCTAAAATAATCCTTGCTGGTCGTACAAAGCTATAAATATTTTAGAAGTAGGAGTCGGAACTAGTAAATATATAGAAACACTTTTAAAAACAAAACAAAATTAATTTCCAGAGTTGAATATTCGTTTCTTCTTTGGGTGAAAATTAATTTTTTCAACTGAAAGTTTAACCATTCCAGTTTAGTATTCATCATTTTAGTTGAAAATTCATCTCTTTGGTTGAGAAGACTACTATTATACTTTTGGTGGAAAACTCATCTTTTTTGGTAAAGAATTTTATCATTTGGTTGAAAGTCTAATCATGTTCTTGAAGATTCAACAATTTTGTTAAAAAAAAATTTTTTTTTTGCTTATAAATCTAAGTGTTTTCTTCAAATTAACTTTTTTTGTTAAAATTTATATTTTCGAGTTAAAAAAAATAAACTGTTCTCTAGAAAATTCGCGGTTTTTTCTTGAAAATTCAACAATTTCGTTGAATTTTTTTTCCACTCTTGAATGTGAAAATCCTTTTGTTTGAAAATTAAACTCTTTTCTTGGAAATTCATCTTCTTGGTAGAAATTTCAACTTTTTTGGTTAAAAAAGCAACTGCTTGGTTGAAAAGTTGAACTCCTTAGTTAAAAATTCATTTTTTAGTCGAAGGTTCTACTATTTGGTTGAAGCTTCAATTAATTTGTTGAAGATTCTGTTTTTTCTTAGTCAAAAATTAATGTTTTATTTGAAAATTTAAGTATTGCAAATTGAGTTGTAACTTATCTTCTTCAGTCTGTTTGGGTTAAAAATTGAACTATTTGGATGAGAATGAACTTTTCAGTCGAAAATTCATATTTGCGGATTCAAAATTCAGCTGTTTTGGTAGAAAACTCGTCTTTTTGGTTTTAGCATTCATATATTTTGGTAGAAATGTCATATTTTTTGGTTAAAAATGCAACTATTTGGTTGAAAAGTAACATTTTTGTTGAAAATTCACGTTTCTGGGTTGAAAGTTGAACTCCTTTGTGAAAAATTAATTTTTAATTAATAATTTGACTATTTAGTTGAAAATTCGTTTTCTTGTGGAAAATTTATTTTTCAACTGAAAGCTTAACTATTCCATTTTTGGTTTAGAATTGATCTTTTTTAGTTAAGAATCCAACTATTTAGTTAAAAATTCATGTATTTTGTTGAAAAATCTACTATTATATTTTTGGTTGAGAATTAATTGTTTGTCGTAAAAAGTGTCGTAGAAAGTTATAAATCTTCCAGAAGTGGAAGTCGGAACTAGTAAATACATAGAAAAACTTTTAAAAACAAAAAAAAATTAATTTTCAGAGTTGAGTATTCGATTTTTTATTTGTTGAAAATTAATTTTTTTAACTGAAAGCTTGACCATTCTAGTTTAGTGTTCATCATTTTAGTTGAAAATTCATCTCTTTGGTTGGAACTATTATACGTTTGGTCGAAACCCCATCTCTTTTGGTTAAGAATTTTATTATTTGCTTGAAAATTTAATTATTTTCTTGAAGATTCAAAAATTATGCTAGGAGGTCCTTTTTTTGCTTAAAAATTCAAGTGTTTTCTCAAAAACTCGTATTTTTTGGTTGAAAAATCAACTACTTGGTTAAAAATGAACTTTTTTTGTTGAAATTTATATTTTTGAGCTAAAAAATTAACTGTTCTGCAGTAATTTCGAAGTTTTGGCTTGAAAATTCAACAATTTGCTTGATTTTTCTTTCATTTTCGACTGCAAAGTCCCTCTTGGTTGAACATTAAACTCTTTTTTGGAAATCCATCTGTTTAGTTTAAAAATTCATCTTTTTGGTAGAAATTTCAACTCTTTTAGTTAAAAATGCAACTGTTGGTTGAAAATGAATCTATTTCCGTTAAAAATTCAACTGCTTCGTTGAAAGTTGAAGACCTTTGTTAAAAATTCATTCTCTTTGTCGAAAATTCAAGTGTTTGCTTGAAGACTCATCTCTTTGGTTGAAAGTTTAACTAATTTGTTGAAGATTCTCTTTTTTCTAGATTAAAAATTAATTTTTTATCAGAAAATTTAAGTACTGCAATTTGAGTTGAAAACTTATTTTTTAGTCTTTTTGGGTTAAAAATGAAACTATTTGGATGAAAATTAACTTTTTAGTCGAAAATTTATACTTGCGGATTTCAAATTCAAGCGTTTTGTAGAAAATTCGTATTTTTGGTTTGAACATTCATGTCTTTTGGTAGAAATGACATCTTTTTTTATTAAAAAATGCAACTATTTGATTGAAAACTAATATTTTTATTGAAAATTCATATTTCTGGGTTGAAAGTTGAATTCCTTTGTCAAAAATTCATTTCTTAATTAACAATGTGACTATTTTTTTGAAAATTCGTTCGTTTCTTTTTTAATCGAAAATTCATTTTTTCACTTAAAAGTTAACTATTCCATTTTTGGTTTGAAAAGTCTACTATTATATTTTTGGTTAAGAATTAATCGTTTTTGGTAAAAGATGTTATTATTTGGTAGAAAATTTAATTACTTTGTTGATAATTCATTTTTTGGTTGAAGATTGATCTCTTTCATTGAAAATTTAATTATTTTCTTGAAAATCGTCTTTTTGATTGAATTCAACTGTTATTCATCTTAAACGAACTTTTTTTTGGTCGAAAGAGCAACTATTATATTTTTTGTTAAAAATTTATCTTTTTTTGTTGGAAATTAATTTCTTTTAGTTCAGGATTTAACCATTTTTTTAAAGTTCGTCTTTTTTATAGAAAATTCAACTGTTTTGTTGAAAATTCGTTTTTTAGGGCTGAAATTTCAACAATTAGGTTGAAAATGAACTTTTTCGTCGAAAATTCATATTTGTGGATTGAAAATTCAATTGTTTTGTAAGAAGGTCGCCTTTTCGATTTGAAAATTCATCTCCTTTGGTGAAAAGTTCTTCTTATTAGGTCAAAAATGCAATTTTTTGGTTAAAATTAAATTGTATTGGTTGAAAATTCAATTGTTTTGTAGAAAAGTCGTCTTTTTTGTTTATAAATTCATCTTTTTTGGTTGAAAATGCAACTGTTTAGTTGAAAATAAATCTTTTTTGGTAGAGGATTCAACTATTTTGTGGAAAATTCGTGTTTTTGGATTGAAGTTTCAACAATTTAGTTGAAAATTATCTTTCCTGTCAAAAATTCATACTTGCGATTTGAAAATCCAATTGTTCTATAGAAAAGTCGTCTTCTTGGTCTGAGAATTCATCTTTTTTGATAAAAATATCTCCTTTTTGTGTTAAAACTGCAACTGTTTGATTGAAATTAATCTGTTTTGGTTGAGGATTCAACTATTTTGTGGGAAATTCGTCTTTTTGGGTTAAAATTTCAACAATTTATTTGAAAATTATCTGTTTTGTCGAAAATTCATATTTGCGGATTGAAAATCCAACTGTTTTTGTAGAAAAGTCGTCTTTTTGTTTTGAAAATTCATCTTTTTTGGTTAAAAATGCAATTGTTCAATTGAAAGTTAATCTGTTTTTGTTAAGGATTCAACTTTTTTGTCGAAAATTTATATTTACAAAGTAGAAGTTTTAAACGGGGAATGAAGGTCTAATTAAAGTGCTTATAAAGAATTGATAAGACTCTATTCCCAGTAATAAAAGTTTAAATCGGTGCTTTAGAAAATGTGCAATTGCATGTTGAAGGTTTATCATGGCGGCAGGAACCTCCTTCAGTTCTAAAGGAAGCTTTTAATAGCACTTACACAAACGAAAGCTTTTCTTTCTCTTATCCAAAAAAACCTCAGCACCAACAGCTTAATTTATAGGCACTCTTTTTAAAATAAAGAACAACTCCAGGATTTCTTTTTTTATTTAATAATTAATTTAAGGGCATGTATTTCGTACAAATAGTCAAATACCTAAAGTACGATATTTTTTATACCAAGTTATCAAGTTTATAGTTAGAACCGAAATTCAAAAAGAAATGCTTCTCAACACTTTTTTAAATTATAAACACTAAGGAGCAAATAAAAATTCCTTTTAGTACCTTTTATTCATAACTATCAATACTATACGCGCTAAAGCGCGCGGCAAACATTGCATTTCTAATTAATATAATACAAATATAAAACAAGATTACTATGATTCAAATTTTAAATTATACGGTTTAATCAATTCAAAAAATAATAATTTTGAGAGACATTGAGTATGAAATGATCAGTTTAGAACATTATCAAATTTAAAATAATTTCTACGGTAACAAGTTTTTATTTTTTCACAGATTAATTTAGAAAGAGGCTTTCAAAATTAGAAAGCTACTTTAAAATATTCAGTTTTTAATCCTTCTTCGGAATTTTTCAAGTGTACCGCATTTCAATTTAAAGTTATAATATAGTGAAATGCTGAAATTCCAAATATGCATCTGTATTAAATTAGTCACTTTGAATGTTTCGTTCCGACACTTTTAATTTTGATATTGTGTCGCAATTTGAAAACGCTATTTCAGTTTTGTAGATTTGAAATGGAAGTTTTCAATTTTGACGGTATCTAATCAAAAAATATTCATCCTTAAACATTCCCATTTCGTGTGTACAATTTTGGAAGTTTCATTTTCAGTCCGCCAAATTTTCATTGATGTAAATATAAAACAATTAACTGTGAAAAAAGGAATGGAAATTTTTTATTTCAACATTTTTAAAGCTGTGAATTTAACATTTTAAAGGCTATAAATTTGATATTGTACCAGTTCTCATCACTGCAGATTAAAAAATGATCAATGTTAAGCAGACTAGGTTTGAAAATGTTTCACTTTTAAATTGTAAAATTCATTAATTTCGAATATTTATACAAGCTGAAAAGCACGTTTTTAATTTTATATTCTACAATTTTGAATTATTTGAATTTGAAAGTTAAGTTTTAAATATTTATCAGCATTAAATTAGTAATTATCAATTTTTCCTTCTGACATTTTTAATTTTGATCTTTTGTCGCAAATTGAAAAAGTTATTTCAGTTCTGTGGATTTGAAATTGAAGTTTCCAATTTTGAAATAATTGGAGAATATACACCTTTGAACGTTCCCATGTTACGCGTACATTGTTTAAAGTTTTATTCTGAATCTGCCAAATTTCATTGCCCTGAATATAAAAATCTTAATTTTAAAAAAGGAAATGAATCTTTTCAATTTTAAAGTTTTGAGAACTATGAATTTAAAATTTTAAAGGATATGAATTTGATATTTCGTAGTTTTCCAACACTTTAAATTTAACATTTTTAAATTTTAAATTTGAGAATGGTCTACTTTTATGTTGTAAAGTTGATCTATTTTTAGTTTTTAATGCTTAAAACTGACGTTATTTAAATTGGTAAGCCTAAGAATAAAAATGTCTTCATTTTTATACCTTCCAAGTCTTTGAAAATATAAAATTTTAAGTATTCTTGATTTACAGGTTGTTTAATATCGAAAGCTTTGAATTAAGATTTACTGAATGATTTAGAGTTTTTTTGATCTTTGAATTTGAAAGTAGAATTTCAAATATATATGTAATTTATCAGCTAATATTATCTAATCTAATTCTAATCTCATTATTTATTTATTATCATACATTAGAATCTCAAAAATTTATTGAATGATTTGAAATTGTTTAAATTCGAACATTATAAATTGTACCCTCCTAGGAGCCTTTTATTTATCCTCAAATATCACCACCTGATCAATGTGCCATATATTTTTATTAACTTTTAAGATAATTTTGTATTATCGTTATGAAAAAATATTATAGAAAATTCAGTATAGGTCTCTAATGATTTTTCTATAATGGATTAATTATAATTTTTTCTCAATTATACGAAAATTTTATAGGAATTATAATAGTACTCGTATAATCATTACAGAAAATCAGTAGAAATACAGAGAAACGGTGAATGAATAATAGTTTTGAAAGGGTAAAAATTATAAAGCTATTGTTTATATGCATCTATGGCCTAATCTATAGCATTTATGAATTTAAATTTAAAACTCTCCAACCTTGAATGTTTAAATACTAATATTGGCTTTCGACAAAAATTAACATCAGCAAATTTAATCATTCAGACTTTTAGTTCCAAGTATTAAAAGCCTACAATATTCTACTACTGTAAATTTAAAACTATAAAGTTTTGAACATTTCAGGTTAAGATTAATTACTTAACTAAGCATTGGTTTTAATTATTTTTTTGAACTACAAAATATAATTATTTTCAAACGATACATTATTCTGAAATATTTACAAACGAATAATTTTCGATACATGCTTCCAATCCAAAGTTATTTAATCTTAAACGATTCCACTTTGAAAAAAATTATTGTTGAAAGTTTCAAGCTGAAAGCTGACCCACAAGAATGAAAATTTTTCAATTCATAGTTTTAGAAGATTTAAAAAAGGGGGAAAGTCATACAACTTTTATGATACTTAATACCATTCCGACTTTTTTATTTACTAAACTTCTTCTTTTTTATTCCCAGTATTTTAAGTACAAAATAATGAAAAACTTATCAACTAAAACAGAAAATTGAAGAAACATAATAAGTAAAACATCAAATGTATTTACTTCAAGAATATTACCTTATAATTATTAATTTCATTTTGCTGTTCAATTTCGAAGAATTTTGAAATTCATCCCAAATCTCTGCAAACCAACTTCACGCTGCAAACGCAATGTATTAGCTGCATGCGCTTGTAGATTATTATTAGTAATTATAAATTTAATTTTGTTGTAAAATTTCGAAGATTTTTGTAATACATTCCACCAGATTTCACTTATCATCAATTGAACATTATCTCATTTTACACTTATGTGTTTCTACACTTTAAAGAAAATGAACCAATTTAAAAAACAGGAATGACAAAACAAAAGCGTGTCTGCAAACCAACTTCATGCTGCGAACAGAATGTATTAGATGCGAACTAAATGTTTTAGCTGCGTACGCTTATAGATTATTATTAGTAATTATGAATTTCATTCTGCTGTAAATTTTCGAAGATTTTTGGAATACATCCCACAAAATTTCATACATCGTCAATTGAACATTATTTCATTTTACACTTATGTATTTCTTAACTTAAAAAAAACAATCTAAAGAATAGGAATCTTTCGGTTCTAGCCTCATTATATACTACCGGCGATCAAGTAATTTATACGGTAAGGGTAAGTAAGAGATGTGCTTTTATTGCTTTTAGAAGCCAACCATTCACTCCATACTCTTTCAGGACTTCCCAAAGTTTAGGACTGTTCGCCTTATAGAAAGCTTTTCCCATAAAATCTTATTACGTACTACAGAACGGCCTGCTTTTGTTTATCCTATCATCAAAAGTCAAAACGTCAATATCGATTAAAATAGACTTAACTGCACATGCAAAACAATCGAAACCTAACTCTTTATACGGACTCGTCCGGACTTGATTCTATATTGTATGGAGCAGTCAATAAGTTATTGAGTTTGTCGAAAAAAGTGGGTAACGTATGTTTTTGCACCTAAAACGTGCCCTAAATTTAAAAATAAAATAATGTTTCAAAAATTTATAAAATGACACAAATAAACAAATTGTTTGTTTGTACACCTTCTCTTTTAAAAGAGTCTGTGAACGTGTCTATCTTTTTCTACTTTTGCCTCCACTTGAGTTTCGATCAAAGGGAACCCGACTTGTGTCAAGGGCCGTGAAATCGTATTGGGATTTTCAAAAATTCGGCGTATCTAATTCCTGAGAGGCATTTTGTCAGATTTCCTCCATAGCAATGTGACGTCATAACAGTCACTTTTACCTCACTTTGTGGAGAGGAATCTCTACAGCTGCAAAGGGATCATAAATCCTACTGGTTAAATTTAATCAATTAGTCACTCTAACCACCAGGTAGCTAACTTCTCCATCGCAACGCAAAATTTATCGCATAAGGCTGTTAACCCAATTACTCAAATAGAAGATATGTAACCATTTACCAACTCTATACAAATATAGAATATGCTTTAAATGCTCACACTATTTTTGTTCCATTCTTTTACTAAATAGTTTTTATTTTCTAAATGAATTTTCACTCTGAAAACTTTTCTCCAGTAGTAGTAGAGGGCCATCCGTGAATTAAATGTTTAATCAAAAAAGATAACTTTAACAAAATAATTGAATTTTCAACCAAAAAGATGAATTTTCTACCAAGAACATTATGATCTACCAAGAAAGACAAATTTTCAACAAAACACATGAATTTTGAAGCTAAAAAGACGAGTGATCTGTAAAGCAATTGAATTTTCAACCCAAAAATATGATTTTTCAACAAAAAAGCTAATTTTCTACCAAATAGTTTAAATTTCTATTAAATAGTTGAATTTTCAAGCCAAAAAGACGAATCTTTTAGAATCAGAATTTTCAACCCGTGAACTTGCATTTTCAAAAAAGAGTTCATTTTCAACCGAGAAAGATGAATTTTTTACATTAAGAAATGAATTTAACAAAAAGTTGAATTTTCAACAAAATAATTAAACTTTCAACAAAATAGTTGAATTTTGAACCAAATAACTGAATGTTCTACCAAAGCACAAATTTTCAAAAAAAAATACATGAATTTTCAACAAAATAGTTGAATTTTCAATTGAAAAACATAACTCTTCAACTAAAAATGGAGCAGATAATTTTCAGCTTCAAAAATTACTTTTCAACAAGAAAAAATTTAACCAGTTGAATTCAACGAAAAAAGACGAATTTTTAACAAAATAGTTCAATCCTCAACTAAATAGATTAATTTTTAACAAGGAAGTTAATTTTCATTCAAGAAAGATGAATTTTCAACCAAATAGTTGAATTTTCAAGTAAAAAATATAAGTTTTCGGCCAAAAATGCAATCGTTCAGTTTTCAGCTAAAACAAATAATTTTTAAGTAAATAAAAGATAAATTTTCAACAAAATAGCTACATTTTCAACCAAGGAGGTGAAACTTAAAAAAAATGATTTTTTAATAATGTAGTTCCACTTTCCAGCAAAAAGTTAAAGTTTCAACCAAAAAAATGAATTTTCTACCAACAAAATTAATGTTCCATCGAAAAGACGAAGTTTCAACAAAATACATTAATTTTTAACAAAACTGTTTAATTTTTATCCAAAAATATGAATTTTTAACAAAAAAGTTAATTTTCAACCAAACAGTCTGATTTTCTACTAAATTGATGAATTTTTAAGCTATTAAGATGAATTTTCTACAAAAGAGTTGAATTTTCAGCCCGAAAATATGAATAATCAACAAAAAAGTTAATTTACAACCAAATAGTTGAATTTTCACCAAAAATTATGAATCTTCATCCAAATTAAAATTAATTTCTTACAATATAGTTCAATTTTAAATCAAAAGTAGTTGATATTTTAGCCAAAATACATTAATTCTTAATGAAACATGTAATTAAAAAATATATATATAATAAAAAACATGTTGATATTACAACCAAACAAACTGTTAATTTGAAATAGAAAACAGTTTAGTTCAATCAAAAAAGGCGAATTTTCAACGAAATAGTTCAATTCTCAACCAAAACAGATTAATTTTTAACCAAGATTTAAATTCTACCAAAAAAGACGTTTTTTCGACAAAATACATGATTTTTCAACCTAGCAGATGAATTTTTAACTATAAGAGATGAAATTTCAATTAAGAATATCAATCTTCAACCAAAAATTGAGTAGTTACATTTTCAGTTTTTACCAAATTAGTTCAACTTTCGACGAAGTAGTTGAATTTTGACAAAAAAAGATTAATTTTGAACAAAATATTCGCATTTTCAACAAAATAATTAAATTTTTAACCAGACAGAATTTTTAACCAAACGAGATGAATTCTGAACGAAAAATATAATATTAGACCTTTCGACCAAAAAAAATTAACTTTTAATCAAAATTAGATTGATTTTCTCATTGGGTTATATTAATTCACTTTGCATTCAACCGAAAAAAACGAGAAAAAGGGGAAAAAGAGGAAGTTTCATGAAAACAGGTGAAAAAAAAAAGAATTCTTTAGAAAACCAACCGTAGTTTTTGGCGTAACTCCCCACACCCTTGAATTGGTAACGTAGTTTATGGACGGCCCCTAGTGTGCCACAACAATTTCGACTTTGGTTGGATTTCTCTCGATATTTTGAATTTTTGCAGTTCTAAGTTACGCTCTCCTCGGGTAACCCTGTTTTTCGGAATAATTGAGTTTAGATGAAAAGCAGAATTTTCCGGTCTTTCTTGAAGTGGTTTTGGCTCGCGAAAATGTAGTTTCGCTGTCGGTGGTCTATCGACTGAAATTTGTTTTCCCTCGTCGAATGACCACTTGGCTCGTCTTTCTCAAATTTGTCAGTAGGTAGCTGTGCAACATAGTGAATATAGCGAGCAAGCATAAAATCATCCTTCTCGTATAATAGAAAAGACTCTCAGCAAGGGGAAGATGGAAGAATCCCAGTGGCACAACAACTGTAGAAGAAGTCATGGTCAAAGAAACTCTAATGGTCTAATGGTATTAATGGTCGCGGACGAAACTGACCTGGGACCTAAGGTGAGAAGGAACACCTGGCAGATGTCTATTTGGATAGGCGTGACATGATTCTCTTCCAAGAGGGTCACGTGACCTTATGGCTTATACTAAAAATTATTACCACATATCATTCTTTCCATTTTAAATCGTTTCTATTTATTCATTTGTTACTTTAAACGTTGTATCACTATGACCATTATGTCAAAAAGTTGGTCCTAATTGTTTTATGGGAAGCAAACTCAAACTTATTATTTTCCTCATTTCTCTTGAATAGGGTTATAATAACGTTTCGTCGTGATATAATGATCATAAAGAAGATGTATGTTTAATGCATTTGTAGTTTGTGTTTTTGTTGTAGTATCGTATTACTTTGAAGAGGAAATCTGCGGATTCCGTTACCAAAGGCTTATACTAAAAATTATTACCACACGTCATTCTTTCCCCTTTCAATCGTTTTTATTTATTCCTTTATTGCTCTAAATGTTGTATCACAATGACCATTGTGTCACAAAGTTGGTCCTAATTGCTTTATGGAGAGCAAACTCAAACTAATTATTGTCCTCATTTCTCTTGAATAGGGTTTTAATAACGTTTCTGCATGATATGATGATCATAAAGAAGATGTATGTTTAGTCCACTTGTAGTTTGTGTTTTGTTGTAGTGTCATATTATTTTGAAGAGGAAATCCGCGGATCCCGTTACCAACGGCTTATACTAAAAGTTATTACCACATGTCATTCTTGCCATTTTGAGTAGTTTTTATTTATTCCTTTATTGCTCTAAACGTTGGGTCACTATGATCATTGTGCCGTAAAGTAGGTCCTAATTGTTTTATGGCCAGCAAACTCAAATTAATTATTTTCATTTGTCTTGAATAGGAATATAATAACGTTTCTGCGTGATATGACGATCATGAAGATGATGTATGTTTAGTGAATTTGTAGTTTGTGTTTTATTGTAGTATCGTATTACTTTGAAAAGGAAATCTGCGGATTCCGTTACCAAAGGAATATACTAAAAATTATTAACACACGTAGTTCATTCTATTTTGAGTCGTTTTTATTTATTCTTTTATGGTTCTAAACGTTGTATCACTATGACCAATGTGTCACAAAGTTGGTCCTAATTACTTTATGGAGAGCAACCTCAAAACTCAAACTATTTATTGTTCTCATTTTTCTTGAATAGGGTTTTAATAATGTTTCTGCGTGATATGACGATTATAAAACAGAAGTATGTTTAGTGCAATTGTAGTTTGTGCTTTGTAGTAGTGTCGTATTACTTTAAAGGGGAAATCCGCGGTTCCCGTTTCCAAAGGCTTATACTAAAAATTATTACCATATGTCATTCTTCCCATTCTGAATCGTTTTTATTTATTCCTTTATTGCTCTAAACGTTGGGTCACTATGATCATTGTGCCGTAAAGTAGGTCCTAATTGTTT
>JAUMHM010000048.1:13355951-13374412 GCA_032362435.1 Melikaiella ostensackeni
TCGTGGTCATTTAAACCTCCTCATCCGGGAAATTTTTCAGGAAACTAAGGTAATATATTTTCGTCTGATTTTTATTTTTATTTTTAAATTACTATGAATCTTTTATAGGATCTTATCTTTTTCAGAAAATACTATCTTCCAAAACTCTCTCGGAAAATTTTGTACATGCTTTTTATCTTAGTTGAATAATGAAAAAAAATATTTTATTTCTCATAGAAACCCAATGAGACTATCAAAGGTCATCAAATTTTCTACTGTTTTTGATATTCATGAAGTTTGAACCTAGTCTGTTGTTTATATCATAAATCTTTATCGGAAAATCTCCGAGAGCTTTGTATCTCGTTAGGAAATTTTTTTGTGACTCAGCTTGATTTAATTTTTTACTTGAGTGAGAGAGATTTTATTTATTTTTTTTTTATAACAGGAGTGTCTATCATATTACTGTCCGATTACCACTTTCTTTCGATCTCTGTAAAATCCATGATGAATATAAGTGGAAATATAAAAAATAGTTTCTTGATACACTTAGCTTGTCATTTGTTTTTGTCTATTCATCCATTGTGAAGTCTTCGAAATTAAACAGTCTCAAATTTTGATCGTTAAGGATTTAAAAACTTTTAACATTATATCAAAATTGAGAAATAAAATATGCTATTCGAAAGTGTTTGAATTTGAGCAATAAATTCAACAATCCACCCCTAGTTCTTTAACAAAAAATTTCCAAAGTGTCTTCAGCTGAAACAGCTATAACACTTTTAAAGTGAAAATAGTTACACAGGTCACTTTCGAAAATCTTCAGATTATGTTCTTAACCCTACAATGATATTCAAGCACCCCTACAACTACCTTTAGTTCTTTTAAAGAAAAATTTCCAAAATGTCTTCATATAAAATAGATATAACATATTCAAAATGAAAATAGTCACACATGTCACTTTCAAAAATCTCTTGTTCATTTTTTCAATCCCACAATAATATTCAAACACCCCAAAAATCCACCGCTAGTTCTTTTAACAAAAAAATTCCAAAACGTCTTCATCTAAAACAGCTATAAAATTTTTAAAATTAAAATAGTCACACAGATCACTTTCAAAAAACGCCACGTTTTGTTCCGAACCCCACAATAATATGCAAAACCCCTACAATCCATCTCTCGTACTTTTAACGAAAAATTTCCAAAGTGTCTCCAGCTAAAACAGCCGTAACATTTTCAAAATGAAAATAGTCACACAAGTCATTTTAAGAAAATTTCAGATTACCATAATTATATTTTCAACCCCACAATAATGTCTAAACAGCCCTGCAATCCACCCATAGTTCTTTTAAGGAAAAATTTTCAGAACTTCATCTTCTAAAAAGGCCATAAAATTTTAAAAATGAAAATAGTCACACAGGTAACTTTCAAAAAACTCCATATTATGTTTTCAACCCTGCAATAATATTGAAAAAACCCCAAAATCCACCTCTAGTTCTTTCATTGAAACAATTCCAAAGTGTCATCAGGTGAAAGAACTGTGAAAATTTTAAACTGAAAGTAGTCACACAGGTTACCTTCAGAATGCGTCAGGTTGTGTTTTCGAACCCACATTAATATTCAAATGCCACGATAATCCACCCCTAGTTCTTTTATTAAAAAATTTTCAAAGTGTCTTTATTCAAACCAGCGATAAAATTTTTTAAATAAAAATAGTGACGCAGGGCATTTTCAGGAAACTGCAGATTATGTTCTTAAACACACAATATTATTTGAATAATAATATTTAAACAACCACAAAATCCACCCCTATCACTTTAAACGAAACAATTCAATAATTTTAGATGAAAATTTTTTGTAAATTTTTTGTTAAAAGAACCTGGGAGGGTTTGTAGGGGTGTTTGAATATTATTATGGGTTTGGGAACATCATATGAATTTTTTTGAAAGTGACCTGTGTAACTATTTCTATTTAAAAAATTGTATGGCTGTTTTAGCTGAGGACACTTTGGAAATTTTTCTTTAAAAGAACTAGGGATGGATTGTAGTGGTGTTTGAATATTACATGATTGTTGGGCTGGAAATATACCTGTAATCTGGAGTTTTTCAAAAGTGACCTGTGAGACAATTTTTAATTTAAAAATTTTATGGCTGTTTTACATGAAGGCACTTTGGAATTGATTCGCTTAAGTGATAGGGGTTGCTTTGGGGGGTGGTTGAATATTATTCATTTAATTGTTCAAACAATCGCAGGATGTCTGAAAGAAGAAATATTATTGTTAACGTTGATTATCAGTATTATTAATCGCGGAAAATAGTGTCGCCTCATGAATTATAAGAAAAGCGCACATTTCTAAACAAACATTAATGGTTTAAACAAATAAAAATCACTCGACAAGTAGATGTTGGAATTCCCTTTACCAAATGAGGATAATTTACGCCAAAAATGTGCAAAAAAGTTCTGAAGTTTTTTTGTTTAGCTAACACTTCCTATGTGGAAAATTAATAACAACTGATCGTAAATTTTGCGGCGGTACACGTACACGGAACATTCTTGCTCTGTAGTTTTTAAGCAATGGACCACACAACATTCTTGTATTTCAATTTTTGTTTTATTTTACTTATTTTTTTCTATCTGCCATTACCGGTTGGCACACAGGTAGTGAGAGACCCTGTGTAGCTGCATCGTCAGCCCCAGTTTTGATTTCCATATAATCAGCAGCTCGATTCAAGCCCTTTTCAAATCGTCTCAAATCTTCAATTTCAGTAGATAATGCCTTGTTGCCTTCCATCTCAAAATTCATCTATTGAACTTTGAAGTTGTAGATGACAATATAATTTCTGGTTAATTAACTCTGGATTTATTTGCTGGGCATATTGGTCTTAAAATAAAATTGTAAGCCATTACCGGAAAGTTTTCATTATCGGTAGTATATATTTAACTGGAAATCGTGAATACTTTCTATAGTTAAAGCCAATAATAGAGTGAATTATTATTAAAATTATTTTCTTGAACTAGTGACAATTAGTATACTCGTAGACAAAAGAAACCTCAAATATGGAACAGATTAAGATAGACAATTTCTTTACGATAATAATTTATGCTAGTCCATAAATAAATACGTATTACATTTTGCAAATGGTCAAAAATAGGTCAGAAAATAGATGTCAGTCTCTTTCATATGACTGAACTTTTACAACATTATAACAATTTGATTGAGAAAAAATAAATATTCGTCCGAAAACTGATACGTGTCCAAAGATCAGTGCGCTTACCCTATATAAACTTTTTAGAATTCTTCGTATTCGAATAATTTTCTAATAATTTTTTTGTCATTCTTGTTTATACACCAAAAACTAATCTTTTGAGGGTAGTTTCTCAATATTTAAAATGAAGTTTCTAATACTTTTTTGGAAAAATTTGAGTAAGTCGAATCTGTAATTTCTTCAGCTTGAATCGAAGAAACATTCTATTATTGTGCTCTCATGAAAAAAAATGTTCCATAGTGTTAAGAAAAAAAGGTTAAATTCACGATTTTGGAACGCTGTAGACAATACGAAATTTTTTTTTCATGAAAGCATGTTTCTTCGATTCAAGCTGAGGAAATTTCAGTTTCAACATATTCAACTTTTTCCAAAAGAGTGTGCATTTAACTTAATCCAGAAAAACGTGTTTTTTTGCACATTTTCAAGACATTCTAAATCAAACAATAACATTTGTTTGATTCCTCATTTTTTATTACTGTTCACTTGAAAAAACTATACATACGACTACTTTGTCGTCATTTTCTAACTAAAAGGGATTTTTTTAAATTTTTGAACAGTTGAATTTCCAAATCCAAAAAATGAATACAAGATATTAAACGATTTCGAAGTTTCTTTTTTTTAATTTTTCCAGATGTCAAATCGCAAAATTTTCCCTTGGCCGATTTCGAAATCGAAAAAAAAAGTTTTTGCACCATCCTAGTGTCTAGGCACACAGAAAATATTTAGCTTACAGCTCTAAGCTCACCGAATTTCGGTGAATCTAAAGTAAAATACATTTTTAAACCATTGCTAATAAGTATTTTTATTTAAAACCATTATTGTCGATAACAAATACGAGTCAGGTTCAGAAGTAGAGAAGGGTGTTGATATTATATTCAAGTAGTGATTGTACCGAATACATAGTAATAATCTTGCTTGATAAGTTTAAAAAAAAGAAAACTGCAGTCTATCCATTCCGTTATGGAATAAACCAAAAAATCAAATGACATGGTTTTGAGACATTGCATCTTTAGGAATGTTCACATAGAGAAAAAGTTGCCTTGAAACAAAAGCATCGTCCTCTTGCCTGTTTTATTTTTTACCACGTGAATTATTTTTGTACACGAACAGAATTGTTTGACAAGACAAGTAAAACTCCTCTTAAATATATTTTTAAAAATTGTTTATACTTTTTTCATACATCTAGAAACAGTCACATATAATATACGTAATATTTACCACATGTCACAAAAACTCAGCATTCACTCGATTCTCATTTTTATAACTTTCACATCTAGAATAAAAAGTTAAATCAAAATCTTGGAAAATACTTTTCAACATAATAAGTATTTTTTCTGAAGGGCGTTTTGTTTAATGAATATATATTTTTTGTAAAAAGCAAAAGTTGAGATCTGTCTTAATCAAATTTACCAACTTAAAATGAAAAAAAGATATAATAACTTTGTATTATGAAGAGAGAAAGATATCATTTGATTTAATTGAAAAATAAGAAGAGGAGATCTAAAAAACTGTTGAACATATAAGAAAAAGGCCTTGTCAACGCGTGCCGAAATTTCTATGAAAATTGCCTTGCCGGGCACCATAGATTAATTGCACAAAGATTTCGGTACATATAGTCAATGTGTAGTACGGTGCTATTCGCACCGTGAATTTTTATTCTCCAGAACAGTTCTCTTAGGAGTTCGTATAAGGTCAAACAAGAACTCATATTATGATAAATAATTAGCTCTGTAAATTTGCTCTCGGGTGTTTCCACTTTTTTGCATGTATTTGTAATTATATTTTGCTCGCATTTGGTAAGCACTTTGTTTCCTTATTATGACAAATTAGCAAACACACACATACGTACGCGCAGGCAATTTCACACTATAATTTTTTTAAACCAATCGGTGGTAAATTTGTTGCACCACCTCCCCCTTTCAAATCAACCCCAATCAGAGATTGCTCATCATATTTTAATACCCCGTCTCCCATTCCAATTATCCCAGAAGTAGAAAATTAAAAAAATAACAATTAGTTATCTTTTTTTTTATTCAATCATTTTAATTTTA
Organism: Melikaiella ostensackeni; assembly: GCA_032362435.1. NCBI lineage: Eukaryota > Metazoa > Arthropoda > Insecta > Hymenoptera > Cynipidae > Melikaiella > Melikaiella ostensackeni. The sequence continues at coordinate 13,361,242 of JAUMHM010000048.1, forward strand.
AAAAATCTAAAACTGTTCGACATATCAATTGAGAGGCTTCAGATTCGTCTTTCTCGCCAAAATCCTATGAAAATATGCATTAAAAATTTGATAAGAAAATGAACAAATCGTGATGAATCCAGTTTTTGAAAAATTGAGATAATGACTGTTTCTATATGTTTGGAATATCATCAATTCGCTTGGAAAACTTTAGTTGGCAAACACAATTTTTCCTACTCGAATTCACCATGCATCCATAAAATATATTTTTATTTATTTATTTTTTCTACCCGATTACAAATACATTGTATAGATAGATAAAACTTATTAAACATCTAAACATGTTCTTAATTTCATAAGCACTTTCTTCTTTCTCCTTTAATACCTACATAATTTTACAAAATGTTAAAATCTTGCTTTAAATTCTAAAATTCAAAAATTTAAATATAAAAACATAGTAATCATGTGTAAAATTATCGCCTATTGTTATGTGTAAACAAATAGTAATAAACAAATGACTTCAAGATAGCATTAAATTAAAAACCATTTTTGACATTTAATTTATTTGACAACATACTTGATTATAATAGCCTATTTTTTATTTAATTTTAATAATTGGATTTCAACTTTTGTATTATCAGGAAGTGCTATTGGATCTAAATTATAAAAGTATTTCATTTGTATTATTATACCACTAAGCCAAATCTTTTTCGGGATAAGTCATTGCCCGACTTTGCATCTAAAGAAATTAATGAAGTGCGTCTGATTCTACATCGCTTAATTCTACATTCTGAAATCAAATTTTCTTATTTCTGCCCAATACAACATAATACATTGTTATATGCATTGTTATTTGTTGTCTATCACTTATTGCAATAGACTTTAACAGGTACCCGCACATTGTAAAGAATTATTCATGATTGTTATAAATAAATATGCATAAACAATATGTATTAAAATTCGGTAAGTAATTTTCATTGTAATCTATTTTATTTGCTCTCTGCCGAGCTCGGAGTCGAAGAACGCGGACTGAAAGCAAATAAAATAGCTTACAATAAAAATTACTTACTACGAAATGTAATACCTACTGTTAATGCATATTTATTTATAACAATTGTAAATAATTTTTTACAATATGCAGGTACCTGAAACAGTCTATTGCAATAAGTGATTGACAAAAAATATTTTTTTTCTCACGAGACTATATATTAATGTATATTGTCAATGTTATGATTTTTTTTGTTCTTAACACTGAACAATTTTGATTTTAACAATAACAATTAATAACTGAATGTACAATTTATTATTTCTGTGAAATATTCTAATCGTAAGTAATATTATATTTTTATTAATAGTCAATTTTTTGCGGGTAAAAATGATGATCTTGAGGTTCGTTCCCGAAATTCGTTTATAAAATTATAAATAATAATTTTTTATGAAGATTTAGGATTTAATATCATTCAGCTTTAAATTCCGTTTAATTTTCATCTTGGAAAATAATCAACCCTCAAAAAGAATTAAATCTGCGCATTTGTTTACGAATATTTTTAATAATAATCATTTTGTTGACCAAGCGTTAGTTAGGAATTCTATATTGAGTAATTTAGAAAAAAAAAGTAAATCGGTTGAGAATTGCGACCTGCAGCTTAATTTGTCCGCGAAAATCCACTCCCGAATCACTGTGCGTCATCTTAATGGCCACTCGTTCAAATGTAGTATTCCAAATCGGCGTTTTCTAACCATTTCAAATTAGCTATAAGTACTTAGAATTAAAAAAATTCTTTTGTCAAATGTTTAGATCACAAAATTTTAAATGAAATTATTTTAAAAATGCATGCAAATTCTCTATTCAAAATACTGGAGAAAAAAAACTTCATTTTCAAGATCTTTTATGAATATCTCAGCGATAATTGGTAATAAACTGATCCTACTGTAGTTCCAAATTTTTGCTGAATATCACTGAATTTAAAGTAAATTCATCTAAACATGTACTCACATGGAGAAAATTTGTTGGTAAAGCTTTACACGACTTTTAAAGTAATCTCGAGACATAAAAATATTATGATAGTATTTAAAGTCCTTTTACGAGATTGCAAATTATTAGATTTAAAGAATACATACCAGTATTGCAAACTTTCGAAGTCGTATATGAAATTTCTTAATAAGTTATATTTAATATAACTTGTGTATTAAATCAATGAACCAGTTCATTGTAAAATGACAGAAATAAAATAAAATTTCAGGTAATGTTGACTTCAATTCTATTTTTATATATACTGATAAATATCAGCCAAACATTTATAACGTTTACAAATGTTTAAATACCGCAATCCATAGACAGGATACATTAAAGTTAATTTTAACCAAAAACAGGCTATACTGACCCTCATCCTTCTAAGATTTTTATTTCAATACTTTAAAATTACATAATTTTAAATTCAAACATTAATTAGCATTATAATTATATATCTGTGTATATCCATATTGAAACAGCCCACATAAATACAATGACATAATTACAAAACTGTGAAAAAGTCTGTAGAATATTGCAAAAACTGTTTTCATGACAACATACTTCACCAAAATTCTTAACTTCTCCCTTGTCGAAAGTCTTTCTGGTGTGAAATAATGTACTTGATTTATATAAAAATTTAATTAGGCCTGAGGTACCAAAGATTTTTGACTCGGCACTGGTAGTCGAGCGGTGAAACCGGATGTGAAGCGAGATCGAAAAAATTTGGAAAAAAAATTCTATAGACACTTTTCAATTATAATTAATTTGAAAATCGACCTTCGGAAAACCATGCATTTTTCACTTTTTCAAGAAATTAGAATTTTTCAGTCTCGAGTTATTTCACAAATTTTCTAATCCTGAAATTACTTCATTCAGTCGTGTGAAACTTCACAAACATATTTTCATCGTGCAATACTTTTCAAAAATCATCCTGAAGAATACGAATGAATCTGCTATTTTAATCCCACGTACCTAAATTAAATTTCTAACAACCAACATTTAGCCTTTTGATGAATAAGGAAGATAATTCTTCTTGTTATTAATAGTTAATGCCAACAAAATGTAAAACATTAAATTACTAGAAGATTTATTCATACTATCAAATTTGCCCCGGTCCACCTAGGGAAATAAAATATAAAAGAAAGAAAATATTTTATTGCTAAGACACCAACCCAATTAAATTCAGTTCTTTGACAGTAAGAACGTTTTTCAGTTTACCTTGACATTTACTCTGATATAACCTATTAAAGTATTTCAACATTCAATGCATGTAATTTTATTATTTAATAATTCAATATTATTATTCCTCTCTCACAATTTCTCTAAGATTTCACATTCTATGTTTTTCCCGACCAATCTTCTTTAATCATGTCACATGCTTTTTCAGCGATCATCATAGTTGGTGCATTAGTATTACCTCTCGGAACAACTGTCATGATAGACGCATCGATAACTCTCAATCCTTGAATTCCATAAACTCGTAGTCTTGGATCAACAACAGCTTCCGAATCTCCCTTAGGGCCCATTTTGCATGTTCCAACAGGATGATAAAATGTAGAACCCAATTGTCTCACCACACAGGTCCAATATTCTTCTGAGTTGAATTTAATTTTATCGCAAGGAGGTATAGAGGTTTCAACAAGTTTTAAATTATTCTTTTTAAAAGTCGTTGTATTAAATATACTAAGCCCAAGTCGAATGCCCTGAACGATACGTTTTAGGTCCGGTTCTGCAGATAAATATCCAGAATATATCAAAGGTGAACCCCAGATTGGATCCTTAGGATTAAGTTTGATTAATCCTCTACTCTTCGGAGTGAGTAATACTGTAAGGAAAGAGAATTTGTTTTCATCCAGAGTTATATACAATTGTATGTCCGGGATTTTTATATTTTTTTCATACTCTGTGCGAATATAAGCAGCAAGAAAAGCTGGGCCCACTGCGGAGAAAGCTCCTCTTCTCGTTCTTGCATAATAATTAAAGTTTCCTACTTTCTCTTTACATTTGTCAATATCATCACTGTCAACATAAGCATTTTTCATTATTCCAGAAACTCCTGGAGCAGCCAAATGATCATGAAGATTGTGACCGACTGGTAAGTTTTGAATTACTTCAATTCTATGTTTTTTAAGTTCCTCAGCTGGTCCCACACCCGAAACCATCAGTATTTTTGGTGAGTGTATAGTACCTGCTGATACAACTACTTCTTTCTTTGCCATAAATACCTTAGGAATGTCAGTAGGTTTAGATTTATATTCAACACCAGTAGCTTTTTTTGTAACCGGATCTATCAAAACTCTGGTTACGTATATCTCATTCTTAACAATCAAGTTGGGCCTTATTCCTCTAATTGGACGAATAAATGCTGCATTGGCACTTTTACGAACTCCATTGTCCATAGTAACTTGTGAATTAGTAATTCCTAATTGACTTTCAGCATTTATATCTTTGGTTGAATAGCCAAGTTCGTTAAAAGCTTCTTCTATTATTTTTCCCGATGAAGAGAGGAACGGATATTTTGATACTGTGAGATATCCTCCAGTTGCATGATAGCCCGGGTTTTGTTTATCAGTCTGAAAAAAATTTGTTAACTTTAATGTTTGATCCCATATGATTATATGAGTGTTTGACAGTAACGCGTTACATTTTTTAGTAACGGTAACGGTAGCACGTTACTTATTTTAAAAAGTAACGGTAACGTTAACGCGTTACAATTTGAGGATAACGGCAACGTAAAGTAACGTACGTTACTGCACGCTACTTTATGAAATATGTTTATGGTATTTGTACTACATCATATGTTATGATAACCAAGCAAAAGAAAATAAATTCTTTGTAGAAGTAGGTATATCTCTATATATTGGACTCCAAACCTTTTTTTTCATGAAAATGGGCGTGAAGTGAAAAAAAGCGAATCTTGCGCTACAAAATTATAAAACCGTGTAAATGTTCTCTTGGACAAGATGGAAACAACTTAAAATATTTTGAAATCGGTGAATATATATCATGTTTCCCATTAGGGTTGATATTTTTTATCTTGGAATTTTTGTACATGAGGAGAATATTACATTAAAAAAGTGAAAAAGATATTTTCCGTTAAAAATCATCATTACTTGAATATGTCTTAATCGGATTTTTTTCTTGCATAAATAAAGAAAAAAAGATGTTTAGAAAAGTTAGATAACTAGATAGTACTTGGAAATCAATAGAAATGGTCAAATCGAGAAAACAATTAAATAAATGATTACAAAAACGGTTTCCAAACCTTAACAGATTTTCGATCGTTTGGTTGATGCTCACAAAAGAAATAAGCAAACAGACAATTCATTTTTTGTGAATAAGTGGACAAAAATACGCAAATTGAAAGCAAAATGTGTAAAGCAAACACAATTTACAGTTTATTAATTTCAAACTCCTGATTAGTTTACTTGTACTGCAAAGAAAATGCCAAAGATAAAACATTTTAAAGAAAATTTTCGTTAATTTTTACATAATTCACCTGAACATTCAAGTAGACCTTGCAAAACAATATATTCTAGTCACAAACAATTCCTTCACATCACCAGTGTTATACTGCCCTTTCGTCTGGTAACGTGTCAAACACTGATTATATGAAAGTAATTTGTAAATTATTCAGCAATTCACCTCTGGATCTTTAAAATCCTCTGACTTCTTGAAATAAGGTAAAATTTCTTTATAACTCCATCCAGTATTTCCCTTTCCGGCCCAATCATCGTAATCCTGTTTATTACCTCTAACGTACATCATGGGACCCATTGAACTTGAACCACCCATCACCTTAAGATTAAATCAAAACTTCAAATCACAGTTTCTTTTATGTTTTGATCATTTATGAATTATAAATTATTAGAGATCAACAATATTAGACTATGTACTACAAATTAAAAATTTTACTTTTCCAAGAGGCCAGCTGCAGCCTTTGTTCATTAGGCATGCTCCCTTTTCTGCTTGGGTTGTATAATTCCAATCAATCGCAGTTCCTGCAAGCTGGAAAACAAATCCAGGAATATCAGCACCAACTGGTTCCTCTCTTCCCGCTTCAAGTAGGAGTACCTGGTAAAAATATATAAACCTGAATCTTTCGTCTTTCAATTGAAAATATTTCCAAATTATGATATATTTACATTCCACTCCTTTTTTTCTGTTAGTCTATTTGCTACAACACATCCAGCAGAGCCAGCTCCTACCACGATGAAGTCGTAAGCTTCTGGTTCAATCTTCGTTTGCTTGAAAAAAAAATTTAATCTGAAAATATCGTTTAGCAAAAGTAATTTCCATACAATTCTGAAACATATATAAGAAATTATTCACACTATTGAATATAAACTGACTCTCTTGATAATTATATTTACCTTGCTAAATTTAACATCTTCAGGCGAGAAAACCCACAGAAGAGAAGTTAAGATTGTTGTCAGGCAGGTGCAGTAGTTTTCAGCACACGTCTTCGGTATGAATGGCAGAAGTGAGGGCAGAAGCATCCTTAAACCTGATCACAGTTATTAAATGACATATTAATTAAGCCGCCGGATAGTATAACCCAACATAAAATCCTGACGGTCGTTCGAGTTCGCCCTCGCAGCCTTTAATTAGTTTTTCGAAATTTAAATTTTTAAACCTACCACTTTGTAGAAAATATCGTGGCGTATCTTTTTTTCTCTTGCAAAAGATTGTATCTTTGACCGTTTTTGAAAAAATACAAAAAAATATAATGGATTTGTCAGAAAAAAAAATTTACTGAATATTTTCACTTCAACTCGCTTCGAAAGACGAAAACCTAAATATTCTTAGATCTAAATTAGAAGAGTTATTCTTCAAGCTATGTATTCTGAAGATGATGTGCAGTCTTTCTATATTATATAATGTACACAAATGTGATATTTTCTGTACCACTGCATTTTGTCAATTAAATTCCTAAATAAAAATAAAGTCTGTGATGATAAATGATATATATAATAATAATATGTAATAATATATATGTAATAATATATATAAATATATAATATGTAATAATATATATAATAATATATATAATATAATAATGATGTGATGATAAATTTCTGTGATGAATAAGTTCCAAAAACCTTGAGTATTATTTACTAAGTATCAAAATTTTAAAAAATTAGACCGCAACTGACTACAGCGAAATAAAATGGAATGACCTTTATTTGGCTTATAATAAAACTAATTATTCAATTTGTCTGAACATTACTTGAAAAATTAATTATAGCAATTATGACCTTGGTATTCATCCCCGAATTCAGCAATGGAATTTCATCTAATTTTTTTATGTGAACGGTAAAAGATACAACAATTTTGCATAAAAAAAAAGATGCGCCTAGGTATTTTCGACAAAATGGTGAATTTGAAAATGTAAATTTCGAAAAACAACTTTCAAAGCATCGAGGGCCAACTTTAACGGCCGTCAGGATTTTATGTGGGGTTATACTATCCGGTAGCTCAATTATTTCATAGAAAACACAGGCGCACAATATAGAGGGTGCGAACCTGACATTCGAGAAGCTTCTAGCAAGGCTCAAATTAAAGGTTGAACCTTGTACTTTAAAGTGATTATATTGAAAAATTTATCTCCGTCGCCTATCTTGAGCGGCAACAGGTTTTGGCTGCACGCGCGCGCGCTCGCTCACCACGCCGTGTTGCCCGGGTGATGAAAAGTGGTGAACGAGCGCGCGGACAGCAAATTTCTGTTACCGCCCTAGATAGATGATAGGAACAATTTTTTAAATATATCTACCTTGAAGTACAAATTTGAAGCTTTAATACAAGCCCTACAAGAAGTTTTCTGAACGTCAGGTTCGCACCCTATGTTGTTTTCAAGAAATGACAAAAGGGCTCATTTTCTTGAAAACCTGACCTGTTGGAGCAACTCTGACATCAGATTCGGATTCAGCGATACCAGAAACATATAGTTATGGTGGTCTGATTCAGTGGACATGTAATTTTTTCTTAAATTGTTAGTCTGTGTAATTAAAAAAAAACGCGCTACCCTTATTCTTTATTTAATAATGAAATATTTCATAGTAGCATATTTGTTTAAACAAAAGTCTAGTTGAAGGGTAAGGGAAAGTATCATGGAATTTTTGGATTAAAAAGTTCCATACTCTGTGCAAAGAATAAAATTAATAAAAAAGAGAAAAATTTGTCAATTTACGTATTGAATCGCATTATTGTTTTATTGCATTTGGATCATAGTAATTTTAATACTGGAAGTAATAATTTAAATATATAATTGATAGTATAATTATAATTTTAAAGCAATGATTCACTTATTCACTGTCACTTAATTGAAATGCAACTTTTGTCGTTAAAGTGAAATCTGATGCAAAAGCTTTCGTCCATAAATGACGTCACGCTGTAAGAGAGAGAGGGAGAGAACACACCAAAGCGTGACACTAATGGTATCAGGATACGAAAAAACTAGGAAAATACAAAAAACTAGGAAAATACGTGACAATCGGGGGGTTAAAAAAATGCGGAAAATTGCTTGACGTCATTTTTGGACGATGCCATACAACTGTAGCTTACGAATGACGAATTTCGCAAAAATGATTCAGAGACGTGTTATGCAATAAATAAAGGGAGTGTCTACGCATGCCGGAATTCAGTCCGAATAGCCCAGCTGGGCACCAGAGATAAATTTGTATGTTCAAATAAGAAGTCATATGAATTGACAAAAATGAATTAAAGTGAAATAAGTTCACTTTATTTACTTTTGTTTTTTCTTCTCTGGGAAGAGAAAGGCCAGACAAACGCATGTTTGTGACAGGCGAATCCGTCTCGCAAACCTTGAGGTTGTGTTTCATCTATATATGCCAAGGGTGCACCGGTTGCCGAAAATCGCCAAAAAAAATTTGATAATAACTAATGAGTTATAATGAAAGTTAAAATAGAATCAATAATATAATAATACAGGTACTCTCAACACAAGCCCTAAAAAACTCCATATTTTTGGAAGAGAAGTTCGTTCCGAATTTGATATCTGCAGTAGAGTTCTTTATGAAGTTGATGGAAACTAGCCATTATCTTAAAATATTACGTTTAATGGATCTAAATTTTTGAACAACAAATTCGGTTACTCTTTGATTCGTTCTTTATATTTAAATAGAACCACTCCCGAACAAAAAGGGATACGCGTGGATTCAGCCTGAGAAGTATTGTCCTGAAAGTCAATTTTAAAAATCGGTCAAATTTTAATTTCTAGAACTAATACTTGTAAAGAATTCCAAGACGCATCTTTTTTCCTTTCGTAAAAATTTGTAGGTTTTGCAGTTTTTGGAGTAACAGGTAAAAAGTAGATTTTTCAGATACAAAAAATTTCAATCTTTTTTCACTTCAACTTGCGGTAACTTAGCCAATTTTCGGAATTTTTCGATTTTATTGATACTAAATTACGTGTTTAAGTCTTCTAAAACTATTTAAAAACAAAAACGTGAATATTTTAATAAACAAAAAAGTTGGTAATTTTTTTGAGTCTTTGCAAAAATCATGAATTTCAACCTTCAAGCGCTTCGTTTATGAAGGCAATTTCAAGCAGCGGAAAACTTTCAATGAGAAAATGGTTGATTAAGATTCAAAGAAGTTTTCTGAAAAGTTTCAGCTCATTCGGATTAATGGTTCATAAATTATAAATGTTTTAAATTGCAAGCGGCCAATCTTAACGCTGCCCGATGCACGTGCCTCCTCTGATACGAATGTGTTGCAGCGGATGATATGAAGGTCAAGTCGGATACCCAAATAAATAACAGGCATGAAGAGTAATGGATTTAAAATGGGGAAAAATGTTCCAGAGTTGAAAATCTTCAAAAAAAGATTTCAAATAAGCAGCCTTTAAAAAATTTAGCAGGTAGATGACGCGAAAGTCGTGTTAAATTAACGGAAGTTTGAAAAAGAATGATTAAAGAGCATTGTGAATCAATCCCACATCGCAGTTCACATTACAGTTGAAGTTACAGTAATCTAAAATATTTTGAAAATCCTCCATCAAACCTTATAGAACTATACAAATTGTTCGGAGAATATTATTCAGGAAAAACAGGGGCTACATTCACGTTAAGTAAAACTGCTTATTGTAATTATTTTAATCGTCATGTTGGCTTCACCTTCAAATTACTTAGAACTGACGTGTGCAACACGTGCTATGAAAATAAGACAGAAAAAGAGGTAAACGAAGAAGTAATTAATCGCAAGAAAAATGCTGAAATTTATTTGAAATTTAAGAAGCAATTATTGTCTGAAAATAGCAGTCTATGCTGTAAATTTGACTTTGCACAGAATTTTCCATTAGCAAAACTACCCGTATCCACACAGTTCTACCCATGTTTAATATTAGGAATAAAAACATCCACCGCGCTAGAAGGGGCGCTACAATGCCATACAAACATGGCCGCGGAAGCCATAAGAATAATATGGAGTAGTAGCAATAATTCAATTAAAAAGTGTGTTCAAGTTTAAAGAATGGTATTTTGGATTTTGATAGTTTGCGTAGTTACTCAACACTTCCAAGCTTTGGCACTCTATGAAAACTTAAATTGTAGTTTTTATTCTTTTTGGAGTCACAACCACTGACGCAACAACCTCCGAAACTTGTTGATTTTCGATATTGACGTGCACATTTCATTATTGGAGCAAATAATTATCAGCTGGGAAGTATTTTACTCAACAGAGTTTCTTATTACAGCACTTTTTTTCACTTGGACGATTATTACAGTTAAAGGCTTTGTTTTCGCTACTTTTCATGAAGTTTTACGCGTATTTAACATGTCATCCACGGCCATATTGGTTAGTTCGCGTAGGGTCCGACAGTGTCGCATAGCTTGTTTAAATCCCCAATGGCTTTTTTATTTATTTTACATGTACATACTACGAACGAGAGCTATATGTTCCCTATTCTTGAGGTAATTGTAAAGAAGGGTGAAAACACTGTTTGCAGTTTTATTCAACACACGATATTGAAAGAATTTAATAAAGACAAATTGAACAACATAACTCTATTTTCAGATTCATATCCCGGACAAAATAAAGATTACACAGTATTTTATTTTCTGGCTTTATTGGCAATTAATTTGCAAAATGAAATAAAATATGTGTGTCCAGTTTGAGGACATTCCTATTGCCAGTGTGATAGAAATTTTGGCACATATTCTCAAAAATTAAAAAGATTAGTACGAATTAAAACTCGTTCTTTTACATTCATAATGGTCGAGAAGTGAGAAAATCTTGTGCAGGATTTTGAAAAAAGTCTCAAAGACAAAATGCCAAAGCCAAAAAACTTCCAAAATAGTAAGGCGTTCGTTTTATATTTTTTTCCTGATGGAAAAGTGGATGTTTATGATAATTACGAATTGCAAAATCCAACATCTTTTTTCTTTAAGTCTACGCTTGAACTAGAAAAACTTTCATAAAGTCCTTCACCACCTCGAGTTGAACGAAAAGTGGCCAAAGTAAAGAATGTAGTAAATCTCTATAATTATTTAAGCGCCAAAGGAAAAGAATTTTTCAAAAAGTATTTTTTAAAAGTAACAACTCAGAGTCCAGATGCCGAAGAAACTAAAGAGAGTGATGAAAATGATTAAGAGTAGTTTTCAATAAAATATTATTTTAATAAATCATCTTTCTAAATGACTAGTAAATAAATTATTTTAATGATAGTATCTCAAGTTCGGTATCCGACTTAACCTTCATATCGTTCGCTGCAACACATTCATAGCCGAGGAGGCACATGCATCCGGATTGCCACTTGCAATTTAAAACATTCATAATTTTTCAACTATCAATCCGATTGAGCTAAAACTTTCTGGAAAACTTCTTTCAACTTTAGTCAATAACTTTCTCACTAGAAGTTTGCTGTTGCTTAAAATTCGCTCGATAAATTAAGAGCGTGAATGTTGAAGATCATGATTTTTGCAAAGTCTCAAAAAAAATTAACATCTTTTTTTTGTTAAAATATTTAGATTTTGATTTTTCAAATAGTTTTATAAAACTTAAACACGTAATTTAGTAATAATAAAATCGAAAAATTCTAAAAATTAGCTAAGTTAGCGCAAGTTGAAGTGAAAATAGATTGAAATTTTTTGTATTCGAAAAATCTGCTTTTCACCAATTACTCCAAAAACTAAAAAACCTACAAATTTTTGCACGAGGTAAAAAGATGCGCCTTCTTGAAATTCTAAAAAAGTACTAAAATGATTGAGGAGAATCAAACGTGTTTTCAAATGAGTGAATTAATTTGAAAATTGCATTAAGTATGAACTTAAACAAAGTATTGAATACTTGGGTACAACTTTTGTCAAGGCTCTATTCTCGAGGACTCGATTCGAGAAATAGTGACATCGACAATTTCCCTTATGCATGGTGTAGGTTGGTCAGGTTAATTTAAAATCAAACATCATGAATATTTTTCAGCGAATATTATTTTAAAAGGCATATTTACTCAAGCTCTAGCATCGTGCGAAAATCCAAGGACATTTGTTCGTCATCGCAAATAACTTAGTCAAATACGATTAGGAAGTTAATAACACACGGGCATTTCACGCCCCTTTGTAAGGAGGTCTAACCTTTGTAGTAAAATTGATGATAATTTTATATATTTAAGGGCACGCACCTTTAAGATTTTTTAATTATTGTCTGAGAAAACTCTGGCTTCTTTGAAACAGAAACTGAAGGAAATGTGCCACAGTATCTGCTTCTCTTCATACACAATAAACAGATAATGCAAAAATGACAAAACATTTTACTGAAACCTAGTAATAACGCCGAATGAGATATTGAAACAATTTCCAGTACGCATTCATTTATTAGCGGTACTTAGTTTTATTGCACACTAAATTTTATCAGTAAAATTCACAGAACTCCAATGCAGCAATGTTAAAAATGATGAAACCTACGACTTTGGTAGAGATTGGGAATTTTTAAAAACAAAAGTTTATAAAATTTTCATATTTTTTAAACCTCGCTTATCGATGTGTTCTAATATGCTGATTATTGGTGCAGCAATAAACATACACGCAAATGTCGTTGAAGCTACGTTTCTTCAAGTTTTTCAAGTCTTAACATTGAAAATGACATTTGCGTTATTTTCATGGGCATATTCATAAGAAAGATTGGAGTGAGTATGAAAACATGCCTTCCCCCTTTCCAGCA
>JAUMHM010000048.1:13381385-13406512 GCA_032362435.1 Melikaiella ostensackeni
ATACTTAATTTATCTCTTTGCGCTTCTTCTCTCACCATATATCCCGGCGTCCTCCAGTCTACACCTAACGTCCACCTCATATACCTTTCTTGTAAGCTCTCAATCTCTTTTCTTTCTTTCCATCCCCATATCTCTGCTCTGTAACCTAATACCGGCCACACCAGTGTATCAAATAGCCACATTCTCTTTCTCCAATTTTTTTAAACCTTTTTTTTCCTATTCCCCATACCTGTTTCATTACCCCTGCTGCTTTTTTTTATTCTACCTTTCAACTCCTCTACCATTTCATTAGTCTCTTCCTGCTTTTCTAGTCTTTGTTCTAACTTCTGCATCTTTTTCTCCAGCTTTCCCCTGACTTCTTTCCATTTCCTCATTTCTTTCCTAAGTTCGGCCATTTCCCGCCTAATTTCTTTCCTTATTTCCTCTCCCCTTTTCTCTTGCTTTTCTTCATATATGCCCATTACTTCTATCATCATTTCGCGCGTTTCCTTCAATCTTTCCTCTTTCATTGGATCTTTATCCTCAGCTCTGTTTCCTTCTGCCCCCTTATTGTTCTCATCCTTCACTACATAACTATGTTTTTCTGGCGGCGATCTGAACATTTTTGGATTTTTCAAGCTTGACCCTATATCTTCCTCGTCCTCACTGCTTCCCCTCTCCCCTCTCTTCTTTTGATAAATACATCAATCGATCCCACGCTGTTCGCTTTCAATCGCTCCCCTTCTACCGTTTTCCTATACTTTCCCTTTTCTTTCCTTTCTTTATTCTCCCCTTTCGGTGTGCGAAAAACTTCCTGTTCTAAATCCCCCTTTTCCTTGCTGGTACTCGCTCTGCTAGCCATAAATCCAATTCGAACGCTCCCGCCTTCCATCGTTTTCTGTCTCTATCGTCGCGTCTACCTGTCTTGCTTTTCTCACTATCTACCCCGCCCCGCTAACTACCCCGTCCTGCTATCTACCCTGTCCTGCTATCTACCCCGCCCTGCTACGACCAACCCAGTCCCCCCTTCCCGTTACAAACCTCAAAGCAACCTAACCTCAACTTCCACACAAATCTGTCTTGATCCTCAAAAATATCCTCACCCTCTTGTCAAACACTCAACCTCTCAAAAACAAACCCTTCTACACACTTCCACAATCCACTCACCTCAAAATTCGCCACAAATATTCAAAAAACTTAGCATCAAAAATTCATCGCTACCTCACACTTTCATACCGGGAACAGAAGTCTGCTACTCAGTCTTCGACACGGTTGTTCACGCGTTGACTTGGGGGTTTTTACTGCGGGACCATTCCTGCACCATTATTCACGACTGCTTATTAAGTTGTGTTACCGTATTCAGCAGGAGCCCTCGGTACGGAGCCCCTCAATCCGCAACCCGAGGACGCGCCCGGTAGCCTGGTCTAGGGCGCCGGAAATGTTACAATACATAAAAAGCTAACAATTGATGGTATCAGAAGCTGAGGGAAAAAAATTTGACCCAATCATACCAAAATACTGCCCATTCGTTTAAAATATTATATTTTATATTTTGAAGATTCTATACGCCATTCTTTGGAACTTTTAGTACCTAAATGCCTTAATACGATATAGGAAAGTAAAAAATTCGTTCTTCACAGAAAAGCACCCTGGGAATAGAAAGAGGGTATCTCTTACACATCAATAACACAATGAACTCATGAAATCAAATTGAGGTGCAGCATAATTCTCTCCAATCATTAAAAATATATAATATATCGTTTTAGAGCTTATATGTGGGCGCCTGCTCGAAGAGGGCCATATAGCTGGTTCTAGTTTAGGAGATATTCGTTCAGGGAACGTGCATACGTCTGGAACAGCGTTTTCAAACAGATTTGCTGTACTTTGCTGACAGACATCATATCCCCTAAATAATGCTGGAAAGTGTATGCAAAGAATACCTTGGCCCAACAACTGGACCGGAGACTCCATTATTCAAAAGGTTTAGCGAAGCGTGGGAAGAAGTAGACCAGAAAAGATTTCAAACTGATATAAACGACAAGCGAATTCTTTTGAAATTGCGATCGGGAAAGGACGACCTTATTAAATTTGTGAATTCACAGTTAGAAACAAAGTATCAGCCCAGTGATTACTACTGCAAATTACTGGAGATCACAATAATTTTGGCAGGAAATGCCCCAGTTCGGGGTATTCGTATGATGGCCCCAGGTCCAATGCACTATGCGGGTAGATGGCAATTGT
The DNA here is from genome assembly GCA_032362435.1 of Melikaiella ostensackeni. Lineage (NCBI taxonomy): Eukaryota > Metazoa > Arthropoda > Insecta > Hymenoptera > Cynipidae > Melikaiella > Melikaiella ostensackeni. The sequence continues at coordinate 13,383,606 of JAUMHM010000048.1, forward strand.
CATTCACTGCCCGAAAGTTCGAATATTTCGAAATCAATATGTGATAACTTCTACCGAAACCAAAGCTATCAGGGAATTGTGGGTTTTCGTGATTATAATTTACATCCAATTTTCGTTCGAGGCTTCTTAGCCGATAGCTGCTGTATCCAATGGCTTGCATTTTATTTGAAAATTGGTGAGTTACGAGTCCGTCAATGCTAAAGTATCCAAAGTCGCTTAAAAGAAGTTTAAAAGACACTTCTGATACCAATCAGAAGAATTTATAGCCATGGCATTCTTCTACTCCAAAATGTCAATCGAAAGGAAAAGGGCTATGGTGGCTGCAATTAAAACGCGAAAAGGTTCAGACGAACTGGCAAAACACCTTTCAGGTCAAAATTTTAAAAATTCTTGCAAAAGATGATATTTCAGAATTTTTATTCCAAAATGGCTTTAATTTTTCGCGATTTTGCAAGTGAATTCGTCATACTTACACATATATCCTGCTCCCTGGAATGGAAACAAGTACTACACCGAGACTTCCACCGTCATTAGTAAATTGAAAGTAGTAAACGACGCTGCGAAAGGAGTCGTAGCTTCAACACAACGGTTTAACCGGTCACTGACTAAAAATAAAAAGCAGCTGCAGGCACTTTTTCTGGGAATCCAAGGACGCGTAGACGAATTTCCTACATGTGTTAAAAATATCCTTCGAAACGGAAAAGACACATCCCATTAAAAAATTGCATGCGGAAAAATCTTATAACCCCCATTTCTTGTCTGTAAGTTTCATGTTTTTTCATAAGAAGTAAGAAATTATTTTACTTTTTAAGCTAATTATAAGTTTCATATCTATATATTGTTAGTAATGGAAAAAATAATGTTATTGGTAAAATAAACATTTGTTTAAAAATAGTTTTAAGTTTTTAGTTTAGTTTTATTACAGTTTTTTAAATGGTTTTTAGGTTAGTTTTTCAAAAATAGTTTTTAGCAGGAGATTTATGCTAAGTTCATTTGAGGTGTTATCAACATTTATTCATACAAAGAGCTATCCATGTGAAGGACCAACTCGCGCCTATTGAAGATGTTCCAACTTCACGTTGATCAACTGAATGCGAGTGAAAGCGTAACCTCTCAGATCTTTCTGTACTGTCATATTTTCGGGGCTATATATAAATCGGTTATTCAAATTTGCCTCAAATCATCCTGTATATTAGGGTGGGTGAAAGAACATTTTCGAAATGAAATACAACCTAGCACTGAAAAATATAATTTAGGTTACCAGAGTGCCGTCTGTTACAAAGAATTCGACAAATGAAGCTTAGAACCATTTAAGACTAGCATATATAACGTTGATAAACACAGACAGACAGACAGTCGGATAGACAGACACATTCGTAAAAACATGTTTTTCGGGTTCAGGGGGTCTCAAAACGTGGACATTTGATAAAAATGGGGGGGGGGTCAAATTTTATACAAATCTAATGCATTTTCTGATGGGAATGTAAAAACGGTATTGACGCAGTAACGGTTGGTCGTTTTACACCCATATCGTCTTCTAATCCACCATTTAGTACTTTAGATGCACTCGCCAGCATACTTTTACGGGTTCTTAAAACAAACTCGTTTTCTGTTTGACAAGTTGCCCCAGGATCTTCACGCATCGAACACCCATATTTGCCATTAGACTGTTTAATGTTCTGTGGGATTGCTCTGGCCTGTGCATCTAAAGTGGCTACTGGAGCAATGACTTTGCTATTAAAAATTATATTTGTGGATGCTTGACACCATTCTATACCATTATCGAAAAGATTTTTCATTAAGTCCGCAAGTGGTTTCAGAAAATTGTTCATAGCAGGTTTCTTAGATGGACTGTAATACAAATACAAACAATTTGGAAAATCCTTCTACGCCCAGGATCAACGTTTAAAATTTGAAGATGTATAGGCTATATTTGAGCGGTCGAACTATTCGACGCTGGCACACCATCAGTGTTCCACAGTAAACAAATGTCATAATTACCGGTAATAACGGTCACTTTTAATTCCTTGTATTCCGTTCCGCTAGTTATATCATAATAATATTCCTGATCGCAATTATTTATTTTTTCCTGATATTCGTTGATATAGTGGTCAAGGGTCCTAGCTTGAAAAGCGTCAGCTAACTGTGCGCGAATACAGTACTGTAAAAACATACCCACTATGTCTGTATTGTGACAGATCGTACATTCAGTCGTTGCTGGTTCAACTGACCAGAAAACTAGATAACATTCGCAGTTTTCACAAAACTGTGTCGACATGGAAAGGCATTATTCGGTTGAAGAGTTTTATTAAACGATACGTACTTTTTGGAACATTGTTTGATTGTGGGAGTAGACGAGCTACCAAATGTAACAATCTCCCGACAGCTTCATTAGTTATTGCCTTAACTACTAATTGAAATAGCGAAAATTTCACTGATTCAAATTTAGAAAGGAGAAAACGATTTGACCAAGAATTTTTATGGATTGATGCGAACGAATTTGGTCAACTGAACAAAAATTTTGTTCATCTAACCCAAATGTTCTTTGAAATCAACTAAATGCGGTTAATAAAACGATTTTGTTGAATGAACAAAATTTGTTAATGGCCGAGCTGGCTCATGTAATCTAGTCATGCGTCTTCAGCTCTTCGCACTCACCTTCGGCGTATGCTGAGAAATTCAAACTCGTTAGCAATCACCTGTTTTGCGTACTTTTATCGCAAATAGCTGTTTATCTACACCTATCTATATTCCACCCGATTGTGCGCGATACTGTTTCAAAACTCCCGTGAACTCTACTCCCTGATTAAACAAAATGAGCATCAAGGGCTGGGGTGTGCAAAATATTCGGGCAGTATACTTTTCGCTCCCGACGTGCACAAGTGAGGTCTGGCATTGTAGGTAATGGCACTAATAAATTACCTACTGACGGGAGCGTACGTCCCTCCCGCTGCATGGATTACGGAACTATCTCCTCTTCTACTGCTCCCTCTCAAGCAATGTCCAGCCCTACTCTCCCCGACCCTTTTTATTTTCCACACACTTCTGGAGGTAGACTGTTGAGCATTAACCTAATTATCTATTAGTTTCATTTGTAACCCTGAGAGAAGATGTCATCTGTCAAATCGACATCGTCGGTCTCAATGTACAAGAAAATAAATTGAAACACACTATGTAGTTTATTAAGATAAAAAGCAATCTTTTAAATCATTAAATTGTAAGGTTATCAAATTATTCAAACATTTTCAATGAATCATGGATTTTGACTGAACACATTAACCTGAAACACTGAACTGAATGAAATTAGTTTAAATAAAATATCAAGTTCGAAACTTTCGGAACGAGAGATCACTTTAACCGAATGAACTTTGCCCCAAGTTAAGAGCATAAACGGTCGAACGTAGAAACTATCCGTAACGTTTAAATGTTTAATCTGTCAAGCACGAAACACTACTCTTTGCGGCATGTCTTCCTTGTCTCCTGAACCTAATTTCCACATCTTCGGCTTGTCTCCCCAGCCGCAAGCCTTCCTGCGGCATCTTCCCCAAGAATCTTCCTCCAAACTTAAGTTTTCCTCAAAATCTGAGCCTTAAAAGTCTTGAAAGCCTCAAATTTGAGTTAAGTCTTCCTCTAAACTGACAAAAGAGCGGCAAGTCTCCTGGACTCAATTGCCACATTTGTGGCTTGTCTTCCCAGCCGTAAGTCTCCCGAATTCAATTGTCACATCTGCAACTTGACTTATCAGCGGCATCTCTTTCCCAGAATTAGTTCCACGGACGAGATGATAGTGTCTAGAATGCCGCCTATCACATCTGCGGTATCTCTCACCAGGTCCCCCAAGCCTCAATATATTTTCGTGGGACAAAGTTTTGGGTACGAAGTATCAGTAAATGTCCGTCGAGGACATTTACTGGCATTCAGGCATGTATCATCTCATAATACATTTAAAACGTAGAGAATTTAATACGAAAAGTAATCTAACCTATAAATTAGTAGTAGTTGATTCTTTGATTATTTAATTTAATGATTTCACTGAAAATATCACATAATTTTCAGTAAAAAATACGCAGAAATTGTGCCATTTTCTCCTGCCAGCTTTCTGTAAATTCTATCACTCATTTACCTTCTCCTGATAAAGGAAAAGAACGTCTTTTAAAATAGATATCAGCAACTGGCAATACTTCCCTTTTAAGTCATCCGTTGGATAGATTGATAGAATCGTCGTCAAACATGTGTGTAATAGTCACTTCGAGGAAAATAATTTTTTCCGTAAAAGACTATGTAATACGGCAGTTCCGACTTTAAATTTGCCAACTCCGCTAGGTAAGTACAAAAAAAGCTTGCAAGTTCTTTACGAATGTGGTCTACATATAAATTTTTGTTTTCCTATGGAAAATAAAGTTTTACACTGAAAATGTGTACAATTTTGTTAAAATACGTCAAGTATTTTTTTATGAAAATAAAGAGCACTGAAAATGTGATTATATAAAATTTTTTATAATATTTATAGACATTGAAGTTGTAAAAAAAAAGTATACTCGACCAGTGATATTGATGTCGATGAAAAGGAGAATGAAAAAAAGGACGAAAGATCGTTTTTTGTTTTGCAACGAAAACCGTTGATGGTTAAAAATATTCGAACTTTCGAATAACAATTAAAAGATTTCTAATCAAATCTTTTACTATTTTGAATGAAAGTTCTTTGAAATTTTGCCAAATTCTTATGTGAAGAAAATATTTAAGTGTAGATTGCTTCAAGCATGAAAAATTGTAAACGAAGTATTCTAAATGCATGTAATCGTGAATCGTTTCATGTTTTCAATCTGAATTTCTCCTTTTATGAGAAAAAGTCACACCTGTCTGCTGAAAAACCTAAAAACATGAAAATTTGAAATTCGTAACTCATAATCGAGGAAATTGGAGGTGAGCGACAAGTGGAATCAACTCGCTCTCTTTTTGTCTCCATCGACATATGGAAACTTCTAAAAAGCACCTTGTTGGGATCGGGAAGGAAAAAATATTGCATGTGCTGCCTATATTTACCTGAAACAAATGAATAAAATGAGAAGCATTGCAATTGACTTTCAGGTCCTTCACTTAGAAGTGAGGTTAGGAACGTCGAAAATGCAGTCCTAACTTATTCTAACCTTTCAAAACATCTTCAATTTGTAAGAAATTAATACTTACTTTCTGTCGAATTGATGCAATCTTTTTTTCGATTAATTTTACATCCTTTTCATAATATTTAAAGAAAAACTGACAACTGTCATTATGCGTCACTTTTATTTTGCGTTTGAGTGTATGTGTATAATCATGGACGACATATCTCTTCATGTTGAGGACAAGCGTGGTGCCCCCAGCAGAAATTTACTGGTACTTCGTACCCAAGTCGCCAAGAAACTTTGACCCACGAAAATGCATTGAGGCTTGGAGGGCCTGTCTCTCACGCAATATCAATTTAAATTGCGTAGCTGAAGTGTTTAAATAAAGCATAAGATGGGGTGGGGTGATAGTCAAATAAAAATATTAACCCTTACATAATTAACAGACACTCCTAAAGGCGGATTTGATGAAAAGATTCAGTGGGGATTTTACCATAGAAAAAATTGTTAGGCTATGTTCAGTTACGGAATTGAAGACTGTGCAATAATGTTGCGTAATAATGTCAAAAAGAATTTTTTTAATAGTGAGTACACTTTTTCTTCACTTATTTTTTTATTTCTTTTTGTCTTGCAAGCGAAAGTTAAACGGCTTTCTGTCGCCAACTCAGATGATTCCTTTAACAGGAAACTTTCTTCGTCGTTGCTGTTCGTTGTGCATTGCGACTCCTCTTTCTTCATTGCGACTGATCATGTTTCAAAGCGTAAAGTCGTGCCGGACTATTCCACTGTAATAAAGGAAAACGGAAAGAGAGAAAGACTCACCCCATCGTTATTCTCGAGTTCTATTCCTTAATGGTGATCCTGAGACTCCACGACTTTCCAGCGTCTCTGTCTTGTCTCTTCTTCTTCTTTTCTCCCTTCTCCGAAACTTGCACGTTGTCATCGTCTCTATAACCGTCAGTAACTCCTCTTTCTCGTTAAAGATTGCTGTCAGATGCACAGAAAGTATACAAGAGACGTACTGTGATTTATGGTTCCTGTGAGTGTTTTTCCACAGTAAGGTATTCTGGCGAACAGGGCAATTTGAGGCGATGTTGTTAATGTAAATAAATCCTCTACACTGTTAAAAATATTTGTAATTTCACCAAACTTTTTTAATACAAAACTAATTCAAAGTGACAATTGCGGTAAAGCAACTTAAACTATGTATTACAATCTGGAAGGATTCTTCAAGATTACAATATACGTATTATAATAGTTTAACTTCGAAAAGAATTTTGTCGAAAGTAAGCGAACGCACCCCAAAAGGAAACAAGAAATAACATGGCGTTTTAGACAGTTTTCAAAGAGATTGGCATTTAGCGTGTGGCTTGGGGTAGTTCCAAAAAAGTCAATGTTCGAATTTTGTTTGGAAAAATGGCTTATTCTGTGAGGTTCCCAAAAAGATTGAGTAGGTATTTTTTTCGATCGGACAATATTAAATGGTGACGCTCAGCTCCTTTATTTCCCCGTAAGAATAATGTGAAGAGACCCTCATTTCTGCAAATATGAGGCTGGAAGACGTGATTCAAATGAAACGAGTGAAAATTACCGGGACCTCTTAAAATCACTTCCCCGAATGTGACATACAGTGAGAATGTTTTCAAGCCAGTCATACCATAAAGTGCAAAAGAAATGCTCTTATGTTTATTAGTATGGCGTCTCTCTCGCTCTTAAGCTTCCCTGTTAACGGCTTAAAGACATTCTTACTGCATGCATTTATTCTTTATTTTGACTCCCCCACCCCCTTCCAGTATGCCCTAAAAACCACCTTCTAAGCCAGGATCAAGTCTTTTGCGGTATATTGGTCGTAAATATTACTTTTTTTTCACAGATAATTTTTAATGGTGAAATGAAAAAAAATGCATGTGTTTCTAAATTAATTATTAATTTTTTAAACAATTTTTATTTGTTTTAACAATACATGTTCACATTTTATCGCAAATTATCGGTACCCTCACAACGAGATAACCTAATTAAGCAATATAAAAAATAAGGCAGACTCGAAAAACTAAACTTCGCACGCAGTTGTTTCAAAAATAATAATATTCGTCTTGAATCACCTACTTCGCGCACTTGTCGCACAATATACTATTTATTGTTTAAATGTAACTTTTGACTGGAATAAGTCAGAAAAATGTAGTTTTTTGCAAATTTGTCAAATAATTTGACAGAATTCTAGTATGTCTGTTATTTTTACCACTTATCCATAATTTCGTAAACAATTTCTATTTGTTTAAACATTTTTTCGATAAAATATTGTGAGGGTATTGATTATTTGCGATAAAATGTGGAAAATATATTTTCTAAACAAATTAAAATTGTTTTAACAATTAATAATCATTAAAAAATACATGAAACTTTCTAATTTGACCATCAACAATGATCTGTGAAGAAAATATACAAAAGTTATCTTTACGACCAATATGCAGCAAAATATTTGATCCTCGTTCAGAAGGTGGTTCTTGTAGCATGGTGGAAGGGGGTAGGGCGGTCTCATATTTGTAGATCTTAGGGTTTTTTCCATAATATTCTTATGGGGAAATAGAGGGGCTGGGCGGCACCACTTAAAATTGTGGGACCGAAAATAAGTACGCATTTTCTTTTTTTTGAAACCTCACAAAAAGAACCATTCTGAAACGAAACTCGAACATTGCCTTTTTTTAACCACCCAAGTGTGGCTACACACCACTTTCGTACCTCTTTCTGGATATCTAGAAGATTTGTCGTTTTAGTTGTTGATGTTCTGAATTCAAATGGTTTCAAAATTTCGGTGAAAAGTGGATCAAGTGTTTTTCGACTCAAATCCGATACCTCTGAAAAACTGAGAACTCGGCGCTAACCAAAGTTGGCTTTTCGTGATTTTAATACTTTCTGAGTGTTAATACTTCAATTCAAGAAATAAAAAACCGAAAGTATTTGATAAATTTCTAGGTTTTGCAAGTTATATTCTCTCTCTGCTTTGTAATTGAAATTTATCCACTTCAAAATTACTTACAATGAATTACTTACTCAACTGACCTTTCTACGAAAATACTTGTTAAATTTAAAGCATAAAAAAACTTGACTTAAAAAAATGAACCAATTCAATTCGAGACTGCAGGGGAGAAATCTTCGATGAAACGAAGTTATTTGAAAATAATTTTGTATGAATGATATACTCGCAAATGATATGTATTGTTATGAGTTGTAATTTGAACATACAGGTTTACATTTATATGTGAGGTCTTGATATTATCTCTCAGCATCGTCATAATGATTCACCGAATCGTAACCAATTTTAAAACTGGGTTAATCCGCTCCCTGATTAAATATATGTATAATTTGTGTGGAAGAATTTTGTATTCCTCTGTGAAGTGTATGGCATGCTTTTATTCGATATACGTACACTAATCTACTATGTTAAACATTCACTTTACAGAGATCTAATATTTCTTCCTACTAAAGCGTGGAAATACACCCCAGATGAATAGTACGTGCCTTTTCTTTTATCAAGTGAGTTCAGCAGGAAAAGAAATGTGCATATTTTTATTTGTAGTCGCGTAAGGCAGGAGTTTCAGCAGCCCTATTCCTGTGATGTCTCCCTCTTCATTTGCTTCGAGTTTTACAGAGCGCCATTCTTCTTATGCTGTGGGTCCTTTGAAACTGCCATCGAGGCATTCTTTTCTTCTTTCCTTCTTTGAGGAAGCTACCTCTTGTAAGGGCAGTGGGTGCTCGCCCCTCGGTCAGAAGGAAAAAGGCGTTCGAGGTGGCTAAAAAAGGAGGCAAGGGTAGGAAACGGCGAACGCAGTGAGAGCTCCATTTGTAACCGATGTTTGCTCTGCCCCGTTGGTGCTGAAAGCTTTTACACTGCTCGCTCAGCTCAGTTGGTAACCGTGAATGTACGTACATGAGACCAAGTATCCACAAACAGAAGAACGTAATCCCAGCACATCTCTCCTAATTACCTGACAGAGAACGTTAGCACGAAAATCGATCTCTTTGCTTTCCTGCAATGCTTATAGGTATACCCTATTCTATTTGGTCTGGTCTTTGAAGCGATCCTTACTTTCGCGTATACACATACTACAGGAAGTCCGACAATTTCGCATCGCCGCTTTGGGCTGAGGAAGCACTCGTGGGATTAATGTATTGAATGGGCAGATATGTAGCTTTCGAAATGCATGATCCGAAACGTGTTAGGATAATGTTATCGTTATTGGAAAATATATCACCTTTATTTCACATGAGCATATTTACAAAGGGAGAAATTTTCTCTATGGTAGCAAAAATTGATGCAATGTAGTGTTGCCAAGATCATTTACTTAGTTACTTCCGCACTGAATAAATTGATTGTGAGTTTAACGATCATGATCTTCGAGATATTCTTATTTTTATGAGTAGGTTTGTCTTATGTTTCTCTTAAATGGTACATTTTCAATGTATCGTATTTATATAGGTATATATGACTGTACGTGTGCAACTGAATACCGACTCATCGCACGGAAAGAAATTTTGTTGGAATTATTGCTAACGTACTTAAGACTTTAAGGCTGAGTGTTTTAAGGAAACAACAATTGGTATATACTTAATAAGAAACATCGATATTTTAAGTACGAAAGGGCAGATTGTTAAAAATTGTTAGCGATATTTTTATTTTCCACGATAGACATTCACGAAAATTGTAAGCTTCATTTGTAACAACTGCAAATCACCAACGAAAAACCTCGAAATAATTCCGATAACTGCTGAAGTTAGCGTTGAATTTTTGAATATTTAGTGTACGAGGAGAGTGCGATGCATTAAACTTAGATTATGTTTGCGTATAATATATAAGTATATGTTAAACAAACGTATATATTAACAGAATTATATTATAGTGTTTAGTGCTAGATTTAGCATGGATCCTAGTATCATCCTCCCCCTCAAGTCCGAAAATGATAATTTTTGACGCGGACCTGGCTTAGATAAACGCGAATATCTCCTAAAGTAAAACCAGCCATAAGGGCTTTCTTTATATGGACCTGCATATATAATGATCATCACTGATGAGGAATTCCCTTGTGTTTTTGGCAAATGTGACGCCCTAGTTTTGGTTCTGAGTTTTTAGTCCAAAATTTTGTCGCAGAGTTTTATCCAATTTTGTGATCGAAAGTATCTTTGGGATTTCTTGTGTTCCAACTCTTTGAACATATTTTATAGAATTTATATAAGTTATTACAAGCAAATCTAAAACGCTGAGTAGGCCGAGGAGTAGGCACTATATTAATTTTTATAATATCAATCAATCAGTCACGAAAATGGTGATACAAGTAGCCTTTATATGTCTTGAACTAAAAATCATCCTCAAACATAGTGATCATTTCGATTTTCATAGTAAATAATGATATTGTGTCTCTCAAGTGTGATAAAAAAATAATGAAATAGGATGATACTATAGATATTTAAAGGTAACTCCAAAATTCAGCGGATGGTTTGCATTCAAGTTGTCCGAATTGTGATTATAAGTCATCAGTCTCCGTGGCGCAGCTAATAGAGTATTGAGTTTAGATTCCGCTCTTCCCAGAAGTCTTTCGTTCGAGCCCTGGTCCTGATATCGAAGATATATATTTTTTCTTTGATATGGAGGATGCTTTGATAACGTGATGGAGTCAACAGGAATAAAAGAAATGTTTTTTTTTTCATTTCATTCTTCTGCTAAATTTTTCACTTATGTATCTAAGTTTTACCATACTTCTGTTAAAAGTAGTGATGGGAACTCCAACCGAGAACTCAGATACTCGGTCCCCCTGGTACCTGGTTCGTGACGGGTGATACCCTATAACCAAAAAAAGGAACAAATGCCACGAGTGAAGATTGTGCGTCATTTTTTTATACTTATTAATTTAGTCTATTCTGCTAACTTTTCAGTGTCGATAACACTCACGGATACCCGGGTACTCGGGTACCCAAATTTCTGCTCATTCCTCAGGTATCCGGGTACCCGGGTATTACCTGACGTAGTGGGTATCCACCTGGAGTCCCAGGTGTTCGGGTATCGGCAAAATGCCTATCACTAGTTAAAAGCTAAATTGAGTAACTGAGGGTATCGTGTGATCTACTGTAAATTCTAAAAGATATTGTCACGTTGAAGTCAATTAAATAAGATTGATAATTTATAAAAATCAAGAATCAACAGATATTTAAATACGCTAGTCGAGATTCTACTACACGGGGACCTCGACATACTTGCCCTTGACTTACTGCCTTTCGAGAATAGCTGCGAGCTCGCACTTGTGGGTGAGGGGTCGAAGACGGCGAGAGAGTAGGATAGACATGGAGAACAAAGATAGGGGTTTGAACAAGTTAAGGGCGATTATAGATAGCAAGATAGATATAACATGATTAACGTGGGTAGATGGAGGATAATCTTGGAGGAATTTAGATGGCCAAATGGATGGAAAAGCATTGAAGGAAATACACGGAGGATAAACTCGAATAAAAGAATAGAGATTAAAGAAGGAATGGGCGATTGCGAATAACAAAGGAGATAGGACCTATGCTTATACACAGGACTTGAAGCTACGCAGCGACCAAACGCGATGGAGAGCTGTACACTTGCCAAACGCGACATTGCGCTGTACACTGCTTAAATGCTTATGGAGCACTATTGAACGGAGGCGTCGACGTGAAGGATAGACTTTGATAAAAATTTGGGATTGAGAAGGATATACAGGATTTCAGACTGTTAAAATGATAGAAAAGTATAGACGTCTATAGACGGAGGGTAGGCTTATATAAAAAGATAGAGATTGGAAATGATAGGAACGATTTTGTGTCAAAAGGAATAGAAAACTATTGGTATGGTCGTGTATATGATAGAAAGAAATAGCTGAAGATAATTGGATATGATGAAAGAGTAATATAGGGGGAAGGGAGGGATATCAGAGAGAAAGAGAGAGAGAGAGGGGCGGGCTATTTTAACATTTTCTTTTTTTTAATTGAAAAGATATATGAGTGTTGTTTACAATCACCAACGAAACCATTTTTGATGTATACATACCGCCGCTTCGCTGGATTTTTTATTTCATTTAAATGAAAAATAATTTATATGAAATATGCATGAATACGGCCGTTTCTCATGCCTGTGGAGCGAACCTGAAATTCCATTACATATCTATGAGCTTAGATGTAATGTCCATTATATATCTACGACGTCATAATTTTTGACGGCATAGATATACATGGCCATTACATACCTATGACCTTGAAAAGCGGCACTTAAGTCGGCTTTACAGGCATGAAAAACGCGGCCATAGGCGTACTATAGTCGTAGGCCTGCTCGCCTATGATTCGTACTTAAAACAGGCACTCGTCAACAAAGTCCCTCCTGTCCCCCTTGGTGCATAATGTATCTACTATTAATGTGAAAAATTAATATAATTGATTAATTTACAATGTTCCATTATCATGTATAAACAAAAACTCGCGCCTACGCGTGCGAGATTTCTAGTAGAACGTTATGAGAGGAGGTATCTTTTTGGTCTTATAGTCATTAAGTAAAATAAAAAGCAAACTACTTGAAAACTCGTTTATTCTTTCTGACGCTTCAGCCTAAGACTGCAAGCCTTTTTTAAAGAACCTGTATTAATCATTCTTGAAGGAATAAAAACTTTTATTATTGGAGTCAATATATGTCAAATAGGTAAATATGTCAAATGTTTTATAAAATGACTACAGGATGACTCCAATTTAAAAACAGATATATAAAATAACATCCGTGGAAAAAAGCCTAAAAAAATTGAAGAGGCTCTTCATTGTGAGAACTACATATTTAATTAAGAAGCGAAAATGAAACTTCATGATGTTTTGGGACAACGACAAACATATAACAAACATGCGTCATATGTTTGTCGTTGTCGGAAAACATCGTACTGTAATAATTTTATATAAAGTTTGACATACCTTATTAACCTATTTGACATGTATTGACTGCAATAGTAAAAGTTTTCATTCCTACAAGAATGTTCAATTTATGTTCCTTGAAAAAGGCTCGCAGTGTCTGGTCGGAACGTCAGAATTATTAAACGAACTTTCAAGTTTGTTTTTTATTTTTCTTAAACCGTGACACCTGAGAAATACCTCCTCACATATACATTAACGGTCGAAGAAAGAATTGATTTGATTTTCATCAAGTTTGATAATTAAGTACATAATGAGCCACCGCGTGGCTTCTTCAAGGTGAAGTCACTGATAGAGTTGGGCGCAAGTGTTCGTTCACTTGCGCTCCAACGACTAATAATGTTTTTGAAAAACGAATTATTTATGATTCTATAGCTTTAGAGGTATCACTAGAAAACTTTCACTACACACTCAAAATATAGCATTTACCGAGCAATAATAAACAATAAACATAAAATACAGGAGGAAACATCGACGCCCCGATTCCATTCTGCTCCACGTCGCGTTTTGCAATTCACACTACTACATGGAATTCTACAATGATTGGCTCCCAAAAATTTAGACGATATAAATGGCAAATAGAATGAGATTGGCCTGATGAAGATAGTGGTCCGCTATTGAAACGTTGCAAGGAATAAATTGTGTCTAACAATAAACTGCCTGGAAGAGTCGTAAACAAACAGCAGAAACTTAATTTTTCTTTTCCAGCAAATCATTTAATTAAGTCAGTCACTCACTTGGCGTCGGAATTATATTTCCTGATATTGCGATGTCATCTCCAGGGTTCACCCAAACCACCTACCTCGGTGATTTAACATTCATCAGGAAGTATCCATTTTCAAAATAAGTTATCGTCCATTTTGTTTATATTTAAGATGCTTGCTCTAGTTGTTTTGATAATTTATATTAATACAAAACAAAATGTATTATAATTACGACTCACATTCTTCCCTTGCAGTTTTTATGTATAACGGAAGTTTTAATTATTAAAAATTAGCGGTACGACCAAGAGACATCTAAATTTAAAGTGATCGCGTAACTGAGTAAAACAGCTCACTCCGTCTTATTTGTAATAATTTCAATTTGGTAATCAGAAATTGTTTGTTCCAGTGTATGTGATAAAATCCTTTCTGGTCATGTAAAGATTTGATTACCTCAAGCTTTCCCGTCTGTCAGTCCTAGGACCAACAGGGTAGTTTTCACTGCAAAAAAAAATCGATTTCTTTTATTCTGAGAGGTAGTGTGAGTTGCATGTTAAATATTGTTTGCGAGGGAATACTGTGAAAACAGCAAAACTGCTCTATTACCATATACGGCTTTCTCCGCGACGAACAAACTTACAACTTCGTACATCTTCCTGCTCTTTTACAAGATGTTCCCCAGGGACTAATTATGCAGAGCGGGAAAAGAAATATGGCAGATTTAAACTTTTCAAATGCCCCTTTGTGATTTTTCCGTCCAGAGGGGCGATTACGCATCTTTCTCACATCCCACTTCCCACTTTTCACCTGTTAGTTTTTGAAAATTCACGCTACATCTCACCGTTAATGGTTCGCAGTGTATTTATACCTGATTTCCATATAAGTGACTCGTAATTTATCCACGAAGAATTTTGAAGGGATTCTACTTTACGGATTACATATTAATCTATTATTATTAATCCTGCTAATGCAGATGTTGAAAATACGTCTTTCTCGGGAAGTTAGAGTAAGAACTGAAACTTGAGATACTCGAATTTTCTTCTTAAAGATTTTGAAATTCTAATAATCAGAAATGGTAGTCTAGGTGTTGAAAATATATCTTCAACGTGGAATTAGGTTTAATGAATGAAAGTTTAAGATACTCTGAGGGATTTTCAAAGATTTCATGGTTCTTTAAAGTAATCCTGGTAGTCCTATTAAATATAATATAATAGATATTATTTCTTTAAGCAAAAATGGAATGTTTTGATATCAATTATATACGTAAAAGCAAAACTACATACGTTTATGCCTCTGATATTATTTGGAATGAATTTAGGAAAGTAACTGAAATCACGAAATGCAGGAGATGTACTCGAGGATGGCAGAATCAATTAGATAAGTTTTTATTTTCAATATATTAGAAAATAAGAAACAGCAGAGCATGAGTATTCAGAAAGAAATATATAGACTACTGAAGATCAAATAACAAGTGAAGTGAAGTAATGAAGGCTTTCGTCATTTAAGTTAAAAAATGGGGTAACAGCCTAGATGGCTGATTCTCTGAATGCGAATCGATTACTTTTTTTGATCGGTTCGATCGCCTTATATCAATAGAAACAAATACAAATGGAGTAAAGTAAATATTTGATTTGATTTAACATGAATAAGCGACAACTATTTCTATACATAATTATTGTTTCAAAATGGTAAGTATACATAATTCCATATAAATTATGATATTATAAGAGTTTGCAAGGTCATAATCAGCAAAGTATACTTGTAAAATACTGTACTTTGTTGCTCAAATGTCTTAAATTATCGTCCAAAATTTTCCCTTTATTATGGTGGAATTCTTCAACTTTCGGATTAGCATAGGTCTCGTCAGTATAGCGCAGATTATGAAACTGTAGAAAAGAAAGAAATCTTTAATGACATTTTTTAAATCTTTCTCAAGACAAACAAAATAATACGAAACTACAACTGCATATAATTACATACATTTTTATATAAAAACTCTTTGTTACATGAATGCCTGAAAAAAAGGCGGGCATTCATTTAATAATCGCTAAAAAGAAGTGATTCGTCTAAAAAAAAATTACCATATATCCGTGCCAGATAACTGCGTACACGCAGCTTTGTATCCCCGAGGTGGTGACCTAAATGATGGCATTTCAAATCCACCTCGTTGATGCTGATTCTGCACTCACGGGACAGCAACAATACTCCTCTGCGCTGCATAAATGCTGACTCTGCACTCACGCGGCCGTGATGATCCTCCACTGCGCTGCAATGATGCTGACTCTGCATTTACGATGCGGTGATGATATTCCACTGCATCGCGTTATCGCTGACTCTGCACTCAAGGGGCGACGATGATGTTCTTTGATAATGTTGCTTTCAGTAGATGCTGATTTCAGCATTTACGGCGTGGCGATGATATTCCACGACACTGCGTTTTCGCTGACTCTGCGCTCATGGGCCGGCGAAGGTATTCCATTGGGCTGCGTTGGGCCTGACTCTGCATTCACGGTGCGGCGATGATTGTGAACTGCGCTGCTTTATCGCCAGCTGTTTGCCATGTCAGGTTATAGAGTACCGTGTCCCGTTTCACCCAAATATCTTTGCGATACGTGCAGGGCGCTGCTCGAGTTCTAATAAAATTGAACCACTGACATGGTGATTGTCCTCCATTCAAATGGTCACACGAAGACTATTTACTCACGGGGCGGCGATGATACTCCACTACGCTGCGTTGTGATTCACTCTGCACTTATGGGGCGGGGGATGATATCCCATTGCGCTGCGTTGCGACTGACTCTGCACTCCTGGGACGGAAATATATTCCACTGCGCTGCGTTGTCGCTGATTCTGCTCTCACAGGGCGGCTATGATATCCTACTACGCTGCGTTGTGGATGAACCTGTATTCATGGGACAGGGATGATATTCCACTACGCTGCGTTGCAGCTGACTCTGCACTCATACACAGAAAAGAAGTCTTGATTCAAGCCCAAAATTGGGCTTGTTTCAAGGTGTAATATAAAATAGCCCCGTGGAAGAAGGACAGTCTTATGCATTATACATGGAGACAAGGTTCTCTGAAAACAAGCTGTAATACAAAGTAGACTGTTTTTCTATGTATGGTGTGAAGATGATATTCCATTGCGCTGCGTAGATGCGGATTCTACACTCACAGGGCGGCGATGATTTTCGACTGCGCTGCATTGTGGCTGACTCTGCACTTAAGATATGACGATAATATTCCACTGCGCTACGTTTTTACGAATAATTCAGCGACATAACCTCTATTTGTGCTAAATATTTATTATCATAATTCGTATTTTGCCGAATTCTTATTTGTCATAATTTTCACATTTCTTTATGACATAATTTTTATTTTCTCAAATAACCACATAACTTTACCTTTATTCACAAGAATCGCCATTTTTCATAATTCCCGCTTCACTAAATTGTCACGTAACAGAAAAATTTATTTGTCTTACAGCACATACTGCATAAAATAGTGGCGAAAATTCAGATTCAGCCAATCAGAATTTTTCATTTGAATCTCGCTCCATTATTTTTAGGCAGGATGTGTTGTAGGAGAAATTGAATTTCTATTACACGGCAATCCGGTAAAGTGGATATTACAAAAAAGGCGATTAGTGTGAATGACTAATAAGTTATGTGATTATTCGGAGAAATAAAAACTATGTTGAAGCTGATACTGATGGCCTAGATGAGTCTCAAAACGCATTCCGAGGTGAAAACCCTGGCCGCGAACATAGCACATAGAATATAGCACCTTGTAGTTGGTGGGGAGGCTTAAGCGTACGGGACAAAGGGGTCAAACGGTCCTCGGCCTGCATGAATATGAATATGAATGATAGGATCCTTATAAGCGGGCTCTCCTGGGGGGGTGAAAGTCGGATCCCTGAAAACGGCTCTCCGGTGAGTGGGCATGAATGATTGTAGTATGGTAGAAGAGTGAAAGAACCTTGCTAACGTGGGTATTGCTGGATCCCTGGGTCGAAGTTTTTCCCGGACCGACCTCAGTTTGGGATCGGCACGGGAATGACCTACGGCCTGCATTGCGACTAAAAAACAGCCTTCCGTTTGTGTGGTGGCCCACGAACGGATATTCATTGAGTCTTTCACTCAATGTGACCACCCCCCTGAGCCAGGAATGTTGAGTGACCGTGCGCCTGGTTTCTTGCCACCTAGGGGAACGAAGGTGTCCCAACGGCCTCTCTGGCACACCAGACGACCTCTTCGAGTATTTGGTCTTACCATTGCATGCGGGGCTCTGAAAGAGATGACCGTTTATTTTCCTAGCTGCTCGTGGGACTATTATGAAATCCATTAGCGATGAAAATTAAAAAGAAAAAGGAGAAAGGAAGGTGGCGGAGGAGGAAGAGGGGTTGGGCCCAAATGTATCTAACACAACCCTTCCTACTCTATCTGTCTCTCATGTCAGCCAAACTCAGGCGGCGGCTGTGCCCCCGTCTCTCTTGGGAGCTGAAGGATCGACGATTCCTCTGAGTGAGGCTATGGAGACGACAGCGACCAAGGGGTCCTCCCAGAAGAAGAAAGGCATCGTCAGTTCTCTGAAATAACTGAGGAGGCAAGTGCACCAGGCTAGAATGTCGGCTTCGAGTGCTGGAACATCGGCAACAACAATGCCGACAACCAGCACGGACACCCTAAAGAGAAGGAAGGGCTCAGAAGACACCCCACCAAGGGGGGGGGAGGCTAATCCTACAAAGAGACATAAGCCAGCCCAGCTGCTAGTGAACAAGGAGTCGTCGGCAGCTGGACTGACAGCTACCCAGATGACTAACCCTCTGACGGTGGTGGTGACGGCAACGAGCTTTTCGGACGATGCTCACTACGAAGCAGTTTGTGCTCTTTAGGGAGGCCACTTGGAGGGCGCTCGAAAGAGTATCCACAAATCAATGGCCAAAATTTGAGACATCCTTCTATAGGAGAGGGGTGTTTATATTTGTCGCAGCCAACCCAGCGGCTAAAGCTTGGCTACAGAAGACAGCAGCCGATACAAGGCCCTGGGTTGGTGCAGACCTCAAAGTGGGTAGGGTTGAATTGCTCCAAATGATGACAAGGGCTGTTGCGGTCTTTAACAACAGGTCCTTCTACCACCTTAGCCAGGTCAAATTCAGGGTTGTCGGACAGGGACAGGAGGAGTCTGTTGGGACGGAGGAAGATCGGAGGCAAATGTAAATGGCTGCTCCCGTCTAAGTATTACCCAAATTAACTTGCATCACAGCAAAGGCGCCTCTGCAGTCCTGCAGAGGGGCATGGCTGTGAGGCACACAGGTATCTCACTAATCCAAAGAACCTTGGTTAGTCAGAGTCACCACCAGAGGAAGTACGTACACTGGTTGGATACTGGAAAGTGAGGGGCCACTCACTATTGTTGGAGTGCGATGCTAACTCCCACCATACATTGTGGGGTAGCACGGACACTAACTCAAGGAATAACCTATTGGAATACTCGTATTTATTACTACTCATTTAGATATTCTCATTATTTTGGCAGAATTGAAAAATTTTCTATATTTTTATTTTCTAACACCCGGTAGACGTCGAATCTGTTATACGAATTTGGAAAAAAAATGTTCGAAGTCCGGAAACGTATTCTAAGGTGAAAGTTAGGAAAAATAAATTCCAAAAATTTTGGAATTGTCGTAAACTAAATTCGCTGCCAGAGCTTTCACCTCGGAGTACGTTTTGGGACTTCGAAGAATAATTCTCAGGCTCAATTCGAATACCAGGTTCGATGTCCACCGAGTTTTATAAAAATAAAATTCAAAATTTTTTAATTCTTTCAAACTAAGTTTGCAGCCAGGAATTTTACTTTGGAATATGTTTTGAGAAATCGAAAAGTAATTTTCAGACTCAGTTCGAATACCAGATTCGGCGTCCACCGGGTGTTAAGAAAAAATTGAAAAATTTTTTAATTCTCCCAAACTAATTTCACGGCCAGAACTTTCACCTCAAAATAAGTTTTAGAACTTCGAAAATAATACTCAGGCAGAATCCAAATACAGGATTCGACGTCCACCGCGTGATAGAAAAAATAAAATTTTAAAAATTTTCAATTCTTCCAAACTGAGTTCGCGGCCAGGAATTTCAATTTGGAATACGTTTGGGTCTTCGAAAAGTAATTTTCAGACTCAATTCGAATACCAGATACGACGTTGACCAAGTTTTTGGAAAAATCAAATTCAAAATTTTTTGAATTCTTTCAAACTAAGTTAGCGGCCAGGAGTTTCACTTTGGAATACATTTTGGCACATCGAAAAGTAATTTTTAGACTCATTTTGAATGCTAGATTCGGCGTCCACCGAGTGTCAGAAAAATAAAATAAAAATTTTTTTGAATTCTTTCAAACTAAGTTTGCGGCCGCGAATTTCACCTCGGAATACCATTCTGGATTGCGAAAAATACTTTTTCGACTCAATCCGAATAACAGAATTGACGCCTACCGGGTGTTAGGAAAATAAATTTCAAATATTTTTGAATTCTCCCAAACTAAGTTCAATCAGTCGGGAGATGCCAAGTAATTTAATGATTTCTATATATTTCTAAGAAAAAAAAAACAAAATACATACGTTTGAAAATGAACAATCGGACCAGTAAATTCAGAAAAAATTTCATTTCCGAATTCTGCTTACAACTTCTGGAATAAGAAATTTTTGAATGATGGTACTGCACCTAAATTACACTTAGAATTTTCTTTATCGATTTTACTACAAATGGAATGGAAGCAATATGCATATACGTAAAGTAAATTTACTATACATGTTTAGTACTCTGAAATATGAAAAAATGATAGTTTCTTTGATGTTGCCTAATCTTTACAACTAATTTGAAAGAGAAATATCAGAATGCAGAACGTTTGCTAAAGTACGAGTATATCAATCAGGATTGTAGTATGACGTGTGGGTGAAACTTTTCCGAAAAAGCAAGCTGAAGGTGACAATTCCAAAAACGAAAAAAAATTTCAAGGTCAGATTTGTATTTCTTTCATTTATTTGATTACTGTGTTACTAATAATTAATTCAGTTGAAACTATCAGTAAAAAAAATTATGTATTTCAGTTCAGTTATAAAAATTATTTGATCCATAAGTTACAAAATTTGTTGTAATTTAAGAATAATATTCCGGGAATATAAATTTACTATACAAAAGTATAGTAAAAGTGTGGTAAAATAACATATATTTTTAACACTGTAGTTAACCAAATAGTCGCCCGGACTATTTAAAAAAAACACCACACTCGAGAGGAGTTATGGGGGAATGGACAGGCAGAAAAATATCAGCCTGGGAATATCCCCAGTGCTTAAGTTGAATATAATTGATTCAAGAGTACTAAAAAAGAATATTTCAAATGTCATATCGAATCAATTACTGCTTGATGTTAATCGTACAAAATTCTGATATAACAATAAATTGAGGATGAGATTTAAAAAACAATTGAAAACTGCTTCTGTTGGTAACACAGAATAAAGTCTTGTCGACTCAATTCAAATTTCAACAAAAGTTAAAAGAGTTCATGACTAATTTTACAGATAGGATATTTTGAAACTGGATACACTGTAAAACTTTTCCTGAAAAAGAAAGCTAAAAGTGAAAATTCCAGATACGAAAAGTAATGTCGAGGTTAGTTTTATATTTCTTTGATTTATTTGTTTGTGTTACTAATAATCAATTAGTTGGAACTGACAGAAAAAAAATGATATATTATACTTCAATTATGAAAATTACATGATCCTTAATTCATTTCTTCTAGAGAAAATTCAATTTACAATAAGTATTCTACTTGTAATATTTTAGCTTATGAAAAGATTTCAAAGGATTTTGGGATTTTTTACGAATCTGGAGGGATTTAAAGTGGTTCCGATGATTTGATGAGATGATTTTAAAGAATTTTAAGAGATTTCAAGAGATTTAATAGAATTCCAAAGGATCTCCGCATATTTCAAGAGATTTTAAGGGATTTCAAGGAATTTTAAGAGACTTCAAAATATTTAATAAAAAGTTACGGGATTTCGCAGGATTTTGAAGCATTTTAATAGATACTAAAGTATTATCACGAATTTTGTAGGATGTCAGGGGATTTTAAGTGGATTTTGAACATTCAAAGGAATTTCATAAGATTTCGAAAACTTGCAAATATTTCGAAGAATTTTGGGATTTTTTACGAATTTGGAAGGATTTAACTTCCGATGATTTAACGGGATGATGTTAATGGATTCTAAGAGGTTTCAAAAGATTCCAAAGTATATCCACGGATTTTAGAGGATTTTGTAGAATTTCAAGAGATTTAACGGAATTACAAAGAATTGCCGAATATCTTGAAGGGTTTCAAGGGATTTTGAATAATTATTGTAATACTTTATCTAATGCGAAACATAAGGTCTTCAAATGGAAATGAAGGGACTTTCAAGAATTTTTGAAATGTGCGGAATCTTGCGCGAATATATGAAGAGTTATAGAACTTTTGGAAAGTTATACAGAGTTTTGAGAAATTTATGAAGAGTTTTCAAAGTTGTGGAAGGCTTTGAAGATTTATGAAAGTTCTAAGAAAATTGACCTTTTAAAATGAAAATTTAGGGAAGCTTATGCGTTTGTTGAGTTTTTATTCATCGTTGAGTATTTCTGTCACATTTGCATTGAATGGTCTTTTTCCATCTTCAAGAACAAACTGCAGGAGACTGGTGCCCTCCTCAACATACAACACAAACCGATCATAACTTCTCCAGTTCTGGCTTGTTTTTCATAATTTCCTTTGCATGACCGAAGTTTGGTGGGACTGACGTTATGAATGGACACCCCACCTTATTGTTGCTTAATTTGGACATGATTTTATACATATGGAATGAATTTCTCGCATCGAGTTGTAGTTGGGTGTATACTTTTCACAATGAATTTTACAAATAATAATGTAGCCTCGAATAGGATTGACACTTCTACTGACGAAAGGCATGTCCGTGGAAAAGATTCAGGCGATAAATGGAGATTTAGTGTTTGGAATGCTAGAGGTGTAAATGATCTTAAGGGAAAGGAACTGCGTGATACGATGCACGTGAGAAAGCTAGATATTTTGTGTGTACCGGAAACAAAGAGGAAGGGATGTCAAG